>JBBPTO010000170.1:0-44345 GCA_038094155.1 Pulveroboletus cf. aberrans | reverse complement strand
TGATTCTGCTTTGCCTCTTAAAAGATGCAAAACTGTTGCAATGGTATTGTTGATTTAATATGGTCATATCTTCACAGCCTGTGGGTCAAATCACATGACCCAGAGGCCCATTTGTAGCTAGGAGTTTTTACTTTGTTTAGTCCCACCAAAGCTAAGCGGAATTCCCACGGAATATTGCAGGGCACTTCATGCACTGAGTTGAAGTCAAACATTGCAACAGTTTTGGAGGTCACTGTACATGGCACCACTGCCCAAGTCTCAGTGTTGGTCCTGTATTTGTGGAGGGTCAGAGGTGTGGAGTTGAGTTGTATAGACTCAGAGGTGGAAGGAGATATCTGTTGGAGTTTGGCAGAGAGCCAAGCATCAAGCTAATTGAGGAGAGAACATTGAGTACTCAATTTGATATTACAAGTGGGATATGTACAGCAGAGATGGTACAGTATATATAGTATGGAGAAGTATCAGATTTGTAATAAAGTTGTAATGGATGAGTAATGAAATGGAGGTCAGGAATATATGAACCAGTGAAGAGAGGTTGACTGACCTAGACTACTATAGGTCTCCAGATAGGAAACTAGCAGGTCAGTAACACAAAGAAAGAAAGTGAAGGGATGATTGGTTTGTCCCAGGGGGAATTCATAGAGTAGAGCTCCACAGAAGAGAACCACAGGACTTACAGGAGGTAAAATGAATGATGATCTGGAAGAGTTCCTAATGCTTCAGACATGGCTGACAAGCACAGGACTTGATTCTTCACAGATCAGGAGAGAAAGATGAAGAGATGATCACAGACATGGTGAAGAGAGGTTGAATGACCTAGACTGCTATAGGTCTCTGGACAGGAAACTAGCAGGTTAGCAACACAAAGAAAGAAAATGAAGGGATGATTGGTTCATCCCAGGGGGAATTCATAGAGTAGAGCTCCACAGAAGAGAACCACAGGACTTACAGGAGGTGAAATGAATGATGATCTGGAACAGCTCCTAATGCTTCAGACATGGCTGATGAGCACAGGACTTGATTCTTTACAGAGCAGGAGAGAAGAATGAAGATGATTACAGACACAACTGAATCAATGATGGTGATGAACTGGACTTGAGATAGATCGATGGTAGATGGTAGATAGATTAATGTTCCCTAGATGTGTCTGAAACACAACTTTTATAGTCTGGGCACACCTGAGACTCTAAATACATGTAAAGAGCATGACTGGATATTGAAAATCAGATTACTGGATCAACTATCCAATGACCAGATGTACAAACAAAAGTGTCCAGTGTAGTAAAATGAAGGTTTGACTTACCAATGGGTAATGGACAAGGATGGATTGAATTGAATATGAAAATCAGATCATACAGGATATGCTGGATATGAGGACAGGGAACTACCATTCCCTACAATGGCTGGATCAATGACAATGAAGAACAAAACTTGAGATAGATGAATGATAGATGGTAGATTCCTCCATGATGTATGCAAAACACAACTTTTATAGTCTGGGCATACCCAAGACTCTAAATACATGTGAAGAGCATGACTGGATTGAAAACTGGATCATCAGATCAATCTATCTGATAACTGGATTGACAGGGCTGGATCAACTGGATGTACAAATGAAAGTTTCTGGTGTAGTAAAATGAAGGTTTGACTTACCAACAGGTGATGGACAAGGATGGATCAGATTGGATATGAAAGCTGAATCACACAGGATATGCTGGATATGAGGACAGGGAACTACCATTCCCTACACCAGAGCTGTGCACCAGTTGTGCAGTTCACTGGAGCTGTGCTGCACAGAGATGGAGGAAGGTACAGAGCATGGAATCCAACTAAATAGAAAACAAAGACATAATGTAAGGTATGTACAGAAGTCCAGAGAAACAGAGATGCATATATGGTGTAAATACACTGGAAGTAGAAGCAGAGTTGGTGCTTGGAGGACCAGAGTTGTCATGGATATGACACACTGAGCCCCCATGCATTAATTGCAAATGCATTGTAGGTGCATGGTCAGAACAACAATTCCAAAGCATAGTAAGGGCTGGTGCAAGTGGGAGTATCAGTATATCTGTGAGATACTGGGCAATATAGGACACATGGTAAAGAAATGTTATGTACTCTGTCAAGACCTCAAAGTATGTTTGCACTGTCAACTCAGGCCATAGATTCTTCTTTTTTTGCAGTGCAGTCCTCATCCACCAGAAATGCAATTCTGAAGTTGATGGGCTGTGCACATCCCAAGGCAGCCACCAAGACATTACAGGGCTTAATATTTCTATATGCAATGCAAACATATTTCCTGTGGAGGTAGCCAAGTCCACAGAGGATCTGAAAGATGATTGACTTAGCAAGGATGATGGACTGAACTTCTCTCAATGTCAGAGAGGATGAAGGTGTGTTTTCAGATGAGACAATTGGATGTGATGAAAACTCAGAGGATTGGAGGAGTTTGTTGAGGGAGTAAGGTATATATGGGATTTGAAAACTCAAATTAGGTAATGTCTGGGACAGTTCTGGGCTGATCAGTGGAATGGTATGGGATGTGTGTAAGTCATGCATGATCTCAAAATTATAAGGATGAGTCCATGTATGCTTGGATGAAAAAGTGATGCCAGTAGACAAACTTCCTTGATGATATCATGAAGCTCTTTGGTGTGAGCTGTGGTATACATTTTTGCTGTGATGAACTGTGGGCCACCATCAGGTAGCTTGCATTTAATGGGGTTACCTTTGATATAGGGCCATCAAATACGATTTCCTGGAAAGCAGTGAGGGTTGACACTTGATCTTGCCCTATTCAACTATCTACCCATAGTATTATTGTTGAGGTTGTCAAATTTCATCAATGCAAGCCCTTCTTGTGTTTGTATCAAGATAGTTTACTCCAAACCATTACTGGAAGTGTTGAGTTGTAACTATATCATCATGTGTACCTACATTTCATGACATACAAATGTCTTAAAGGTTGGTCAGCAAGAAAATGATATGAATGGCTTGCATGGTATGTGTAAATGCATCAGAGTGTATGATCCTAATAGCATCACCCACTCAAGGACATTTGTCTCTGGAAGACACAACTTGCCCATTCATTATAATTCAATTACATTTCTTCTACTGAAATCTTTGATATCAATCAAGCAATATCCACTCTTTGTGTGATTATTGAACTTTACAAGCCATTACCTACAGTCTGTAAAATGGCATTCAAGCTACATGAATTCAGAACATGATAGTATATGAGTATTTTTTATGTTATGTTCCACTTGCTTTTTCCATTGATTCTGATGGCAATATCTATTTCTGGCCATGTACCACAGTGAAAAACATTCTGTTTGGAATATCTCCTATATAGCTAGAATTGTCATGAGTTCCCAGATGAAATAAGGGATGGTTGAATCTCTTCATCATACAGTGCAACATTATCAAAGGTTGTCATGTATTGTCTGCAGTCTGACTTGGAGGCCCTCTCAATTCTTGACCACCAATAAAACATTCTTCCACTACTGTAGAAGTTGAGAACACCTGCACATCTCACTCAAAAAACAACATCCAAAACATAGGATTATGCAGTGAATATTTCAAAACTAAGTAAAGGGGCAGGTTGCCCACTACATAGATTAACTACATTTTAGAGTGTAGTAAAAAGGGGGCTTACTTCAGCTGCTGCCCAGAAGTGGTAAAAATGACTGAGGGTGTGTGTAGGATAAAGAGGAAATTAAATACCCATGGGCAGAGGCATTATTGCACCTCCTCCAGTGATCTCTGATCTACTCTGATCAGAATAAGTCAAATTGTGTAGCTATCTATCAGAGTGAAACAAGAGAATAAAAAGACAGCATATCAAAGGAAATGGTGATGTTAAATGAAATGCAACAGATGTCAAGAGGCATATATAAGTGTCAAAGTATGACTCTGGCACAACTCCAGTACAACTCTACAGGAACTCTGATCTATATTTGTGTGTTCTCTGCCTCTATCACTTTGGAGTTGAACTCTTCTATTTTGAACTTTTCTTCTTGACATGTCATATTCTTTCTAACATGTAATGTGACTTTCACAAATTTTATGACCTATTTTCTTTACACACACTATTTTTTCATCCTGAACCATTTCTAATACATGTTGCTTATCTTCACTTAACTCCAGACTGGAGTTGTTGCCAGAGTTATTATGCATTCACACTTACGAAATATTTAATGAGTCTTTCTCCCTTCTTTTCACCTCAGTTGTGATTGTTAACTTGGGCATTTGGCTAAGGTAAGATTCTTTACTTATTTTATCTATGACTGTACTGATAGTATGTAGTGCTGCCCTTACCATAGGTGAATTTAGTTGTGACTTTTCACTTGGACATCTGGCTGAGTACTGGACACTTCTGCCCTTATCATAGATTTTGACAGTAAGTGTGTGAGGAATGGTACCTGACTGGCCTGATAACTATCAATCAGGTCTTAGACCAGCTTGTCAACTCTGTGTTGGAGCTATCTTCTCTGTGTTGAAGTTGGTTTGAGAGCATCAGAGGAGGCTGGAGAAAAGTCAGAGATCATGAGGTTTTGACAATCCCACTTGAGTGTAGCTGTAGCCCCATAGCTCTGATGAACTTCCAATGATGATCTCTAGTTAAGGGCTTGGTAAGAATGTCAGTGACCATATCCTCTGTGGGCATGTTTTGAATGATTGCATCTTCCTTTGCTATGAGATCATCCTGAACATAGTGATACTTCCATTGGATATGTTTGATTCAAGTGCCAAATTGAGAATTACAGGATTGGCCTGATTATTGCAATAAAGAATGATAGACACCTCCTGTGGGTGTCCAAGCTCTCTGAAGAAGCTTCCAAGCCAGGTGAGATGCTATCTGGCAGCACTAAGTCTAATATACTTTGACTTCATGGTGGAGAGTGCCAGCATGCTTTGCAGCTTGCTGGATCAGGAGATGGCTTCTTGACTGCTAAGGAATATATAACTAAACACTGACCATGAGTTGTCTGGGTTCTGTGGCCACCCAGCATCAGAGTATCTATGAAAATCCATGTCAAGCCCTACATCCACTCCATTGAATTAGAGCTTCATGTCCTCCATACCTTAAATATACTAGAGCACTCTTTTGGCTGCCTTTCAGTGGCATGCCTTGGTGCTGTGCTGAACCTACTGAGTGTTCCAACCAAAAAGGCTAATTCTGGTTGCATTCTGAGCATTAGGTATATGAGTGATCTGATGACTGAGAGGTAGAATACTTTCTTTCAATTTATGATGTATTTCAGAACAACAGAGTTGTCATTGGGGTCTGTAGCAGATAGGAAGGTTCCATGTGACATGGGCATCTGGATAGAGTTAGAGTTGAACATCTCTGTTTGTAGCAGGACTTCTTGAGTATATTGGAATTGCAACAGAGAGATGGTTCAGGACTTTCAATCCCTTCCAATTCCAATTCTGAGGAGGTATTGTGCTTTTTTGAGATCATGCATTTTGAATGTGAATGATAATTTTGATTTTATGAAGTCCATGTAACTTCACATAGAAGCTGTGAGGAGAAGGAAAATAATTATGCAATTAACAGACAGGCCCACTAGAGAATTTATTGGAATGATTAAATAGATGCAAATATCTCTTTATTATCAAAACTAAGTAAAGGGGCAGATTGCCCACTACATGATTCAGCTATATTGTATAGTGCAATAGCAAAGGGGCTCACATCAGCCACTGCCCAGAAGTGGTGAAAATGACTAAGAGTGTTTGCAGGATGAAGAGGAAACTAACAATCACACCCCCTCTGATGACCTCTGACTTACTCTGACTAGAATAAGTTGGATTGTGTATCTATTTGTCAAGGTGAAACAAGAAAATAAAGAGACAGTGTATCAAAGGAAATGGCAATGTCAAAGGGATTTCAAAAGGCATGTGCAAGTGTGTGAGGTTTAGAAATGGAGTTATCAACTTGTTTTGATCAAGTGAGAAAAGTGGCCAGGCTGGAGTTTGAATCCAGGACCTCCTGGATATATACTAGTAGCTCTACTGCTGAGCTACCAGACCATTGTAAATATGCTATGGGCAGCTTATTTGTAGGGTTTGGCCTATTCCACTCAGTTCTGTTTTACAACACAACTTAAGAGTTGCAGGGTGGATAAGTGCCTAGGGCAATATCTGACATAAGGGACAGTACCTGACCAGCCTGACCAGTATCAGTCAGGTCCAAGACCAACTCATCAACTCTGGGTTGGAGCTGTCCCCTCTGTGACAGAGTTGGTTTGAGATTGTCAGAGGAGTCTGGAGGAAGGTCAGAGATCATGAGTTTTTAACATTTATCTCATCCTCTGAGATAGCAGACAGTCTTACCAGTCAAAAGACTAATAAGGAGAGAAAAGGTTATGGACCTTGGTGGAAGAACTGTTAGAATTTTCCTGAGGACTTTCTGAAAAGATGTGGAAGCTTTTCAAAGGGCAAAAGGGTTGGTATAAGATACATACCTTAGGGCCAAGGTGTCAGGATGCTAAACTCCTCCGGGACTTCATCCGATGGAGGTCTGAGGTTGATTAGTCAACTCTGGGGTGAAAGGACGCAGGAAGGGCTGGAGGTCCGACAGAGATGGAATGGGACGACAAGCGGAGGTGACGAAGGCGGAATGGGGCAGAGATGAGGGGTTATGGGGGTGAGGACTTGGTGCAGGACTTATGTGTTGCACCCTTGCCTACTGTCGGGTCCTCGTTTCGGAGATGGAAGGACAAGTGAAGAGGATAAAGGAAGGAAGGAAACTTCGTCAGGATCGGATGGAGTTCAGAGGAGAGAGGACATCATGAGTGACTTCAATAAAGAGGTCAAGCAACATTAATATTTGAACTGAGGAATACATGAGGGAAGTACAGAGTTATATACTACAGTATCGGATCAGAGTTCAAAACGGAGAATGGAGGAAACCATATGTAAAGGTACAACAATGATCGGAGATCATAGGGTACTGAGAGGCGATGTACATAGGATATACAAATGAAATGTAGCACAGGAGTAATCATAGGAAATGGAGCATAGGTCAGAGGAATGGAGGGAATATAACAGGAAACAAGATCCAAACCAATCATAATTGGTCCGATGGAGGAAGGGGTTTCAGTATCGGATGTCTGATGGGTGATGGGATGAAGTCCTTCGGAGGAGACCGGAAGTGAGGGAGTCGGAGTCGGAGGTGGCATAGGGGGTATCAGAGGGATGATCAGAGGTGTGATGATTGGAGTTAGGACGGGATATGACACAAGGTCATGAAATCTAGATGCAGTGCTGTCATAGCTATATCATACCCTATAACAATACCCTAGACCCATAGTTGTATATATAGTAGGAAGTTCAAGGACTTATTTCCTTCATTTAAACACTTTGTCTTCCCATCCAGAATCCTATTCTGCTCACCATCTAGCTTTCGGTGCATCTTTCATAATATCTAAATTATCCCTCTATACCCCTATGCTGTCTAATCTTGTGAAGATGCAACCATAGTCCCATATTCCTATCACTTGACTGATGACAATGATGCCTTGTGGAAGGCAAAAGGCTCCTGAGCAGAGAAGAAGAAAGAAGGCATGGAAGAAGGAGAATGTTTGAAGGAGGGCAGAGGAGGAGGCACAAAGGAAGGCAGCAGAGGAGGCTATGCAGAAGGTGGCCAAGGAGGTGGCCAAGGTCCTGGTAAGTGCAGCTTATGTACATAGCACAGAGGGGCTACTGATGGAGTCTCAGCAGAGCAGGTCCAGGCAGAGCAGAGCTTCAGAAAGAAAAAGAAGAGGACCACATTGCTCAGAGACTGCTGCAGGTGTGACAATCATGGCCTCAAATGAGTGGAGGTGGACAAGGCACTGCTCAAGATGCTTCAGGATATCTAGGACAGGATCCATTATCAAAATAGGGCACTCAACTGCCAGGTAAGGTCATTGAATGTGCTCATGCAGCTAAAAACAGAGGAGATCTACAGAGAGGCAGAGAAAACAGAGGACAGATGGATAAATGAAGAGATTGCAGGAAAGTTGGCCAGATTGGCTGAGGAAAGCACAGATGCACCAATAGATGTTGTTATAATGAAGGAAATGGTGTTCAGAGGGGAAGTGGAGGGGCAGAGATGCATATTAAAATGCAGCAAGTGGCATGTCAGGAGTGAAAAAATCCTGGAAATGGTGTAAGCACAGTTTCTACCCTCCCCCCCCCCCTTTAAGATTGATATCCCACCATCAAGAAGGAATGAAAAGGGATGAAAATAGGGGTGTAGTTGGGCTAATGTCTATGGTGAAGCTAAAGTGCTCAATGAAGCTCAAAGGTGAATAGAGTACCATGGAGTGTGTTGAGCAACTCCAGGAAAGACAGGAGGATAGGACAGAGGGAAAGACAGGAGATTGAAGTGCCACAGAGTGCATTAAGTAACTTTAAACAGGAGGTGGGGGTTGATGCTTTCTGAGCAGACCAGATTTCAAGGAACTCCAGTCAATCATGTTAAGATCTGGAGTGAATGGAGGGTCAGAACTATCAGGTGGGGCAATCAACAATGTTGGAGGAGATTTAGAGTGGCAGAGTGTGAACATGACAAGGTGCAGATGGTGTTTGAAGGAAACTAGGGATGGGAAATCCAAGATGACAGCCCTTGCAAATAAACAGAAGGATTGTTCAACTTCTGACACACACATTCGGTCTACAGATGTCAGGTGAAGGTGTCACTACAAAAACTCTACAATCAATGGATTATTAGCATGCAAGTTGGCAGTGCCTTGAACAAGTGTATGTCTGGAATCCAACAAGGTTATGTGTAAAGCATTGGAGGTGGTTTCCCTGAGACAGAAAAAAAAGTGAAGTTTAGGAGGGACATAAGAGTGTGGAGTTCAGGAGGAGCAGAGAGACATCAGGAGGTACAGAGAACAAAGGAGTGCCATCAAGGCACTGGAGGTGCAGAGAACAAAATGGTGACTATCAGGGGGTTTAAAGAATAGAATGGAGGATGGAGTTCATGAGCAAATGATGTGTTCCCAAATGAAAGACAGAGAGGGTGGGGTTGATGGTACCAGTCATAAGTAATGAAGGGATGCATTGAGACAGAGGCACAGATGAGGTAGTAGAGTAATGCAGCTCCCAAGGTGAGGTCAGATGTACCACAAGTCAATTTTTTGGCTGGACACCTCCAGAGAAGCCAGAGATGCAACAGAGATACCTTGAGTGATGAAGGTGGTCTGGTTCAAACCTAGAGAAAACACTGTAGAAACAAAACTCTCAACATGAACATAAATAGGTCATGATCAGAGTAATGACAGTACAAGGAATAGCCTGAATATGTATACTGTTAAGACTTGAGTTCCTCCTGTCAAACTCTGGTCAGAGATCAGAGATCAGAGATGGAGTTGTGTCAGTTGGATGGAAGTCCAGAGGAGTGCCTGTTGGAGGGGTGAAGGCTTGGCACAGGACTTATAAGTCATACCTTTGCACTGCCATGGCCTTTTTGGTCAGAGACATAGCAGAGGAGAGCCTGAAGTAAGATGAGAGAAAATCTAAGTTGTTTGAGTCAATATTCAGGCTGAAGTATTTACACACAAAGTTGAAGTATTTGTAGTCAGAGAAAAGTTGGATTTGTAATGGAGGCTATGTAGATAAGTAAGACAGAGTTCAGAGAAGTCATAACCAGAGCTGTGCCACACAGGGTTGGAGGAAACAGGGAAGCAAAGCTAATACTAAATAGGAAGTAACATAAATGGTCTAGAGGAACATACTGGAACACTCAAGGAGAGCATTCCAAAGTTGTCATGGAGATGTGACCAGAGGAGCAGAAGAAGAATAGGGGGTTGGAGTGGATTCCAGAGGTCAGAGTTGACTTGGTTGGATTCCAGAACAACACTTTTGCACTTCTGGAAGGCCTTACATACATACATAAGTTGACAGGTATTTTTTTCAAGCCTTCTAGTTCATACCACCCCCAGACTAATGGCACCAGTGAAGAAGACAGTAAATCAATGTCTTCATTTCCTGGTGGGCTATGACCAAGAGCACAGCCCTGCCTTAGGTAAGGTCCTACCTCATGAATTCAGTCAATGCTAGCATCAGTTTTTCTCCTTTCCAGCTACATACACATCAGTTATTTTCCCTCTTGTCTCTGCTTTTGTTGCATGTACAGCCAATGAAAATGGTGAAGAGTTTAATGTGAGGTCTTTTCTTGAGTGGTTGAGGTTAGATCTTCTCAAAGCACAAGACAACCTCCAAGCTGCTAAACCATTCCAATTCTTATCTGCTGATTGCTGTCATGGCCCAGACCCTTGCTTTGGTATCAGTGACTTCATTATGCTATCCATATGCAACCATCATCATGACTACCTCACAGGGGGTGATGGCCATGTCATTAATTATATGCTTTGCTTCAATGGTCCATACCATATATCATTCTTCAACATACACCTTCAACCTACCTACAAACTTGTCCATCTCCCCTATACTCCATGTCAGCCTAATGATATGTTGTTTTCAATACAGGCAGTGACACAACCAGACCCTATCTTGACTGCAGATGGCAAGCTCAAACATTGAATTGATCAGAATTTGAAGGAATGATGTGTTGGGCAAGGAAGGCAGTATCTGATTAGATGATCTGGGTTTGTGCCTGAAGATGACAAGTGGTTGCCTCAAAAGGACCTGAAGAACTGTGAGGCCCTTGATGTCTGGGAACAATATTGTTTTTCCAAGGGTGGAAAGATGTAAATACCTCAGTTCATATGCATATCAATATAACTTGACATTCTCCATCTCCACTTGAGTCTTGACAACTCTCCTCTGACCTCCAACCTCTGTCTTTGCCATTCTGTAAATTGAAGGCTCTAGACTCAAGCAAGAGCACACCATACAGTAAACTTAAGTCCCATCCAACTTGATGCAACTCCAACCCTCTAGAGTTGTTCTCAGAGTCACATCACAAGCCAAGAGTTTACCACCCAACCTCTCAAATCCAGAAACAGAGCCATGACAACTTCAATTTTTTAACTGAAGCTCCAATATTCAGAATTCCAGAAAGACAATGAACTAAGACAAAATAGGAACTTGAATTCCATCTCACTTGACATGCACTATTGTTGATCTGCTCAAGATAGTCACCATTCAAAAACAATCTAAATGACCATGTCTCTACTCCCGACTCCGGAACATTCTATCTATAGCTGTACTGGAATAAGACTTAGGACGCTCCAGGGCTGCAGACAGATTGGTGAGCAGGATCCGACTAGTAACAGGGCTAATACTTACGTGCACCAAGAGCCCGGTCCCAGATGAGTTGTGCTGCCACACCAAAAGCCCGCGATACACCAAACAACACCGTGTAGAACCGCATTTGAGTTAAACCATAATGAGTGAGCAACACACCCGAGTGCGCATCAACATTTGGCCATGGGTTCTTAGCCTTTCCAGCCTGGCAAACCGTCAGTTACAGCACAGACACAATCTAGGGCAACCGCAAACCTGTAGCAGGATGTCGGGGACAATATTGTAGACCTGCCCAACCAATCTAAAGAGGGGATCATTTGGTAAATGCTTCAATGCAAACTCGCGCTGTGCGGTGTAACGGGGATCCGTCTTGCGCAGCACCGCGTGTCCGTAACCAGGGACTACCTGACCAGCCTTGAGCGTGGACCACACATATTCTTTCACAGCGTCGTCGGTAGCATTCTCGCCAATCTTATCTTGCATTTTGCGTAGCCATATCAACACTTCCTGATTGGCAAGGCCATGCAAAGGTCCAGCGAGACCGTTGAGGGAAGCACCAAATGCCAGGAATGGATCTGAAAGAGCCGAACCAACCAACTTCCCAGTATGAGCGGATACATTACCGCCCTCGTGGTCACTACACGATGCAATGAGAATGATGATAGACTCGGAGTTTGGACCTCACCTGTGGATGGTGATGTAAAGCCGAAGAAGCTCGACAAACGCGTCGTCTCCACCGAAGCCGAGAAGCGTGGCAAGATTATGCGAGTAGTCCTTATGAGGGTCAATTGCAGGGAGCTTGCCATCGCCGAAGACATTGCGATAAATCCGACCGGCAATGTTAGGAAGCTTGGCGATACTGAAATGGGCGATGAGCTTGAAAAAACAAGATGGGCAAGAATGACAGACAGATCCATTGCATCCTCGAACGTGGGTCCCCAGTACTCTTTTTTAGAGACGCCATCCTGATAGGCTTTAGCAAAAGCCGAATCATGATTGAGCTGAAAAGATCTTAGCTTCAACCGTACGGGAAATTGAGCGGCGTACTGCAGTGACCGCCAGACTAAACTGGCTCATTGGGTGGAGCGTAGGAGGACAACGATCGAGGATCTCTTCCACAAACTCGGGAATAGCGGCACGGGCTGCCCAGTCACGAGATAGACCTGCGACCTGCTCTTGCGTTGGAATTTCGCCAGTGAGAAGAAGCCAGAAGAGACTCTCGGGAAGAGGTTCGGAACCACCGGACGCCTTGGGAAGAAGCTCCTGGCATTCGGGGATGGATTTTCCACGGAAGCGAATGCCCTCCTCTGCCGTACTCTATTGGTCGTTGCATTTGAGCTCGTTGGACGCGACGTACCTGCATCAAGGACCGACCCGTCCCAGATCAGCGCGGGTAGGCCACGCATGCCTCTGGAACATAGGAGATTAAACGACTGCAAACGTGAGATGTCGTGAAACGTACCCGTAGAGCTGGTCCACCAGCACAGGGCCGAACGCTTTTTTGCCGTGTTGCGCACGTATTCGTTTGACCTGGGGCAGCTAATTTAGACAGACGGTACAACCGCGACGGAAGTGGCATACATTTTCCATCTCCGCAGGAATGAGCTCTGCGAGGCGTTCCTTGAGCGTCGACTGTTTTGGGACGGTCGAAGAGAACCGGGCCGAAGCAACGCCCGCGCGTGCAAATGGCGAACGTGACTGAGTGGGACGTTAGCTCTGGATGCTCGAGAAGGAAACGGGGCACACACGATGGAACGAAGGATTGAGGCCATTGAAAGACGTGGTACGGAACAGAGAAAGACGCGTCGAGGAAAATACCGGAGGTAACGGGCCGTGGGAATTCGGGAACGATTCCGTTCCGGGTCGGGCCCGTTGCACACCTCCGAAGGCTCCGATGACGAAGCGAAAGAGATCGTCCGAGCAGTCTCTGCTACCCCAGGTCACTTCCTTCCGTGCCCGCCCCAGCCGCTTATCCATTCCTTCCATTAGAAAAAGCATTACCGTCAACGTGCCCATGCCAATCCGTTCTCTGATCATGCCCTCGATTACCCTGCCTCTCCCCACACCATCGACTGGAGCGATCATTACCCCGCGACTGCAAAGAGCCCCGAGTTCGCCGACATCGGGTGTGGTTTCGGCGGCCTTCTCGTGGCCCTCTCCCCCTTGTTTCCAGACACACTGATGCTCGGTGCGTTTCTTTTGCGTGACGATCTTCACGTCCTCACAACAACAATAGGAATGGAGATCCGCGTCCAAGTCACACAATACGTCCAAGACCGTATCGCCGCTCTGCGCGCCACCTCCGCGGGTCCCTCCCCCACGCCAGCGCCCTATCAAAACATCTCTGTCGTTCGCGCTAATGCCATGAAATTCCTTCCCAATTTCTTTGCCAAGCATTCCTTGTCCGCTCTTTTCTTCCTATTCCCAGACCCGCATTTCAAGGCCCGCAAGCATAAAGCTCGCATTATTTCGCCCACCCTCCTCGCAGAGTACGCCTACGTGCTCCGACCTGGCGGTATCATCTACACGATAACCGATGTTCGTGATCTGCATGAATGGATGAAATCACATTTGGAGGGCTTCCCGTTATTTGAAAGCATCACTGAACAAGAGCTTAGACAACAAGGCCATGGTCCCACATTAGACGCCGTCTACCACAATACCGAGGAAGGAAGGAAAGTCGAGAGAAACGGCGGGGAAAAGTGGCTCGCGTGCTTCAGACGCAAACAAGCGTTCAGGACAACTGTAGCGTAGAGGATCCACATCACTGTAGCTCATCCATTTCAACGTCTCTCCTGTGCTCCGTTTTCTCTCCGCTGCCGATTGCCACAGCAAGCGACTGTGTTCTTTTTGCTAGCGCAGCTTTCATTTCATCATGGAGAACTGCGCCGGCATCAACAGCCAATCGAAAAACCTCTTCAAATCGATCGAGGTGTAATCTGGTGTCCATAGTCACCAGCGTTACACGTCCCGTGCGAGGCATGACCGCAACAGAGATGTGCGGTACATCATTCTCTTCCAGAGTATTCAAGTCTAATAACGGCGAGGTCGAGTGCACCCCCCCAGAGATCGCACAAACGAAGTCGAACATCGCTACGCCAGCCGTGGCAAGGGCTAGTGTAGTCCCATTGAGGCAAGCCGGCAATAAACCTCCATCTTGCTGAATGACTTGAATGAAGATGTCGATCTGCGACCTCGGGTAAAGATGTGTTTGCACGACAGGCTCGAATGTCGACTTGATGGTTGACGCGAGTTCGAGCATACGTCTGAAACCAGATAACAATCAGCGTACTAGGACACTGATTTCCACGCATAGCGTAAAGATCGCTCCGATGAATGATCACTTACTTGTCCCCTCTGCTACGTTTCCTACGTTCACCCGTACTGAAGGCCGCTATATGTACTTCAACGTTGATGTTGGCACGATCGTGTATAGTCTGAGATCGCATCTTTGCTTCCCGCGGGCCAAGTACAGAAACCAGGACTTCAGTTAAGCCATGGCGCATGGTGACGGATGCATCGGCGGAGCCTTGCAACGAAAAGTCGATAGCGATCTCCCGCAGTTCATGTTGTTTTCGCCCATCTGATCTAAGACCACCGTCGTTGAGGATTTCTACCCTTGAAGCCTGTGTACTTCAGTGTGCTTCTTAGAGACATGGCAAAAGTGGTACCATCGATGTGCAGAGAGGTGATGTGTTGTTGAAGGATTGTCCGCTCGGCCACAGCCCGTCGTGACCTAGCTTAACCAGTCACGTTCAGTTGAAACAATCAGCCGAGTCCCGGTGGCATTGGACTGTTTGCATCCCGACTCTATCCCCTCTAGTCCGAAACCTCCACCACAACTTGGCACCGCCCGTCATGTCAGTGGAAGTAAAGAGCGAAGAACTGTATACCCCTCATTCTCTTCTGGACACTGACCTGTACAAGGTATGTGTTACCAGTTCTATCGTTTAGATCAGTCGGTCAAGTGCCCTGGACAGTTCACGATGCAGCAAGCCGTCCTGTCTCACTTTCCAGAAACCCAAGCACTCTATAGATTCACCCATCGTGACCTGGATGTGTTGTTCCCCCGTAAATGCATTGATCTATTCCACGAGTCAATTCAACGTACGCCCCACCCCACTTTGTTTCTTAAGCTCGCCAATGTCAGCCAGGGTTTCGAGACCTGCGTCTGACCATCGATGAGAAAGATTGGTTGGCGAAGACATGCCCCTATTTCTCCAAAGAATACCTTGACTACCTTGCAGAATTTCGGTTTGATCCCGCACAAATATCGATCCGGTTCGTGCCAGTCTCCGAAGATAGACAAGAAGGAAGAGTCGAGATAGAAGCCAGTGGTCTATGGAGAGAGGCCATACTTTGGGAGGTCCCTGTGATGTCTTGTTTAAGCGAGCTTTACTTCCGGGTAGGTGCGACGGACTGGAGTTATGAGGGCCAGAAAGGTGATGAACATCCCTTGTATTCTTCCTCCGAGTCTCGGATAGAACTTCCGTCACAGAAAATGCGTCCGCAAAAGCACAGACATTGCTGCAAGCTGGTTGCATCTTTAGCGAGTTCGGAACGCGAAGAAGGCGTTCGTTCTACATCCAGGACCTTGTCATTGCAACCCTGAAAGAAGAGGCTGAAAGATCCTCAGGACCAGGAGCGTTTTTTGGAACGAGCAATGTCCGCGTTGTCGTCTAATGCCCCTTCAACCCCCTTTGTGAACTAACATTCGACCTCCAAAGACCCACTTCGCAAAAAAATATGGCATCCGTCCAGTAGGAACTATTGCACAGTACGGGTTCTGTCCAACTCGATGATGTGGTATGCTTATGTATATGGTAGTGAGTGGGTCATGGGGGTAAGTCCAGAATTATATAACGGCACTCTCGTTGGCGATCCTGCTATGCTTCATCCAGGTTGCAGCATTGAAAGGTTACGAAGGTGCAAATACGAATGCTTTGATGCTTTGGGAGGAGACCTACCCCAGCGACTTGTCCATCGCCCTCACCGACACCTTTTCCACCAAAGTCTTTTTCCAGGCACGTCACATTGTCCACAGCTCATCGTCTGAGTCACAGCGAACCGGAACGTACAGGATTTTGTAAAGGATCCAGCACGGTGTGCCAAATGGGCAGGGCTCAGACAAGACTCGGGCGATCCCTTTGAATTCGCACCGGCAGCCAAGGCTATGTATGAAAGCATCGGAGTCGATTTTCGTACCAAAACCATCATCTATTCCGACTCCTTGACTGTAGGGAAAGCATTGCAATTGAAGAAGCAATGTGATGACATTGGCTTCAAGTGTGAGTGACATTTCGTCGTGGATCATTCTTAGGTTGCATGTCAGGTTTCAGGCTCTTTCGGAATCGGAACGAACCTTACGAATGATTTCAAGACACGTAGTAGCGGCTATACAGATAAGAGCAACGCTCTGAGTATAGTGATCAAACTCGCCAAGATTGACAACAAGGATTGCGTCAAGATCAGCGATCATCTGACCAAGGTACGACGCGCGCTCAATTTCACTCATGATCTTAATATCTCCACGCTCAGAATACGGGAGAGAAAGCATCAGTAGAACACGTGAAGAAGTTGTATGGGTTATCCAACTAAGTCGTGAAAGGATCAAAGATTTTCGGCTGAGAATATGTAGATAGAGCGTGACATTTACCAAAGGAACGAAAGCAAGACTGCTTCGGTCTCTTGGATATCCAACCCTCCGCTAACCTTCAGAGTTTCTATCTGAGGCGTCCCACTAACCCTCGCGTCGGCTGTTTCATACGTCTGCCCTCCCCAAGTGACCCCCGAAGTCGCGTTCGCATACCTGGGTAACAGTCAGCTTAGTGACACAGGAACGAATCAGTCCTCCATACGTGATGTTAAGCCTCTTCACTTGCATCTCCTGTGCAACAGCCCCAGAGCCAGAGAAGGTAATATTGACGTGAGTAGTGCTGCGAACGCCGGCACCAGGAAGGTAGGCGATTGTATTAATGAATATTGCTCGGACGAGTTTGCCGTATTCAAATACTGCGTATCCTGAGACGTCAGTTGCGTTGATGGAAATTTCAACAATCTGTGTAGA
This sequence comes from Pulveroboletus cf. aberrans, assembly GCA_038094155.1. Lineage (NCBI taxonomy): Eukaryota > Fungi > Basidiomycota > Agaricomycetes > Boletales > Boletaceae > Pulveroboletus > Pulveroboletus cf. aberrans. Next base: position 27,076 of record JBBPTO010000170.1, on the reverse strand, counting down.
ACCAGTAGAGCCGATCGTTTCCGCCGCAATGATCGCGGCATAGTATGTGGGCTGTACGTGGGGAGGCAGTGGACTGATGGGAGAACCGTCCAAAATGGAGTAGTTCAAGGTCACGGGCTGGATCTGAAAGTTGAAAAACGTAAGACAGGCCGTTCACTGGGAGAGCGATGCTGCACGCTCACAAAGTCGTACTTGAAGCCGATACCTTGGTGGAAGTGCAATCTACTAATGCCGACTTGGGTCGAAAACAATGAATAGTCGAGTGCCCAGAGCGCAGCGCCAGCGGTGTTGCTCACCCCTGCAAATAGATGAATTGTGCTGGGACGTGAACATCCTTTGCGCTTGCACTTACCCGGTGCACCATGGCAACTCATGCCTATAATGACCAACCAGTCAGAAGTGACGAAACGAGGGTATGGTTCAAGACGCACTGTTCGTCTCGCCCAGGATATACTTCAAACCATATGCAAATGTAGCATTGATGTCTGGCACAAACTGCGTGATGTTACCGCGGACGTTGCTCTTGGTCATCAAATCCTGCAACAGAACACCAGACCCGGTGCAAAACGAGCCACTATACCAATGTTGGGAAATTCTTTGGGAAAGAAATGAATGATACAAAACAAATTCCAAGCACGAAACGTACGTGTTGATTAGCGCTCCGGGCAAAGTGTCAAGAATACCCAGTGCAAATATTGCTTGTGGAGAAAATCCGCTAGTGTTGTGTGATGAAAAACCGAACGCTGCTCCCATCAACGAAGTTAAAGAAGTTTCAGATAGACCAGCGGCCGCCGAGACATTGGTGGCAAATTCGACCCATCTTCCTCAAAAATTAACGGCGGAGACCTGAATAACAATGCACCTACTGAAGAACGTATTCGGAAACACTCCAACTACTGTTCCTGCCCCCGTTGCTGTAGTAAAGATCGGCCTCGTTGCCTATTTCAATGAAGTTGAGAGTAATCCCCTTTTCCTTGACCTCTGGGGACTCGAAAGCCTGGACCAGCGCCTTTGTCTCAAGGTACGCAGCAGTCAAGTTAGCTTCCCTCAAGTTGACTCCCCAGTGAACACGTGTACCTGTCGAATAAGAACTAACTGAATACGTCAGATGCGGCACGCGAGTTAGGACTTACCGTAGGGAAGATTAGATATGATGTCATAGTAACCTTGTCCGACAGTGATGTTTGTTGCCTCAGGATAAGGGGTGATGGAAGTGCGGGCGGGGAAGACAGCCTCCGAGTACTGGAACAACATGTCAATACTGTCGGCATGGCAGAATACGAGAAGGGTATACCTGAACGTCATAACTGAAGTCGGTATGGTCCTCGGAGTTGGCACCAATCCTTATGAATGGTGGCGAATTTGTGATTTGAACCAAGTTATCGAGAGCATTGCAGAAGAACTGATTTGGTCCCGTGGTTCCCGCCCAATCCGTCCATCTGTCTTGTTCGATGGAGAGTGAAACAAGGTCCGAGGCTACTGATGGAGCGTCGCTGGGTGCACTGAGAGGGATAGCTACATCAACGGCCGCAAATACGGATGGACTCAACGAAGCTAGTAGGGTTGCTTGAAAAAAAACCAACATCAGGCTGAGGTGAGCTGGGGACTAAATTGGCTCAAACTTGAGACAATAGGGGAACTGCGGATCTCAGTGGACCGAGCCTGTTGAACGTGGGGTTATGTAGGGGAGAGCCGACGCTAGTGCGGTCCAGTCATATATTCTTATGACCATCAACACAGGGTACATATTCTTTCTGCGGGTCACGCTTGCGTTGGTCGGAGAAAGCTGAAGCGGCACAGCCATGTATAGCAGTTCAACGGACCTGATATGTCAGATCAGGTGAACATTCTAGGTAAGTTCCGAGAGCGAAAACTACACTGACTCGCTGGTCCGCTGGGAGTGTCCAATGATTGTTTCCCGTGTGGTGAAATCCCCAGTGTTTCAGGTTCGGTCTTCAGTAAAAGTAGCAAAGTGACCTTCATGACACACCAACTCCAACCTGTTCCTTCACCTAAGCAAAACGCATTCATTCTGATAGACCTACTAAATTGGCTAGTGGTAGCCCCAGCCGTCACAACGAAACCCGCAATCGCCGAGCGATCCCGTCGCTTGAGAAATTTCTCGAAACGTTCCTGATGACATGCTTCATCACAATGTTACGCATTGAGGAACGAGTCTTCTGGCACAGATTGCAGGTTTCACATCGTCAACAGCTTGCTTGTGATCGGATCAATACATACCAGAATCGAACTGGTGTAAGTGCAACAGTAGGAGCTAAGCACATTGCCCGTCGGATAAATGCTTTTGGCTCCGCTCTAATTACATCTCGGCAGAAAGTTCAGTGGCAGATCCGCAACTTTAGCCATGTCGGATGTCCGAACACTCCTCAAGGCAAAACGACAAGAAACACGAATTGACCACCCATTGGCATCTTACACGTCCACGGGACAGTTACGCTGTGTTGTTTGCGACGCTAACATCAAACATCCATCCGCATGGGACGGTCATTTAGGGAGCAAGGCGCACCGCATAAATGCAGCTCGCGTCAAGGAAGAGGAGCGAAGGCGGAAGGAGGTGGAGCTTGAAGAGGATATCAATCGCCTCAAGCGAAAAGCACCGGAAGATGACCTAGACGAGGAAAGTACCAGGAGTGTCACGAAAAAGTCAAAAGTCGTGTCAGTGCCTCAGTCATCGACATCCAGCTTGCCTCCAGATTTCTTCTCTGACCCATCAAGAACCCTCGTTCTCTCGTCTCATGACTCGGACTATGAAGACGAAATGGACGAGACAACGACTTCCACAAAAGCGACGGCCAGTAGCTCTGCAAATACTTCGCTCGAACAAGAGTGGATACAATTCCAACAAACTGTCATCAACGCTCCTGATGTACGCGCGACTTATGACCGCGCCACGGTCGCCGCAGAACCTGAGCTTGTCTCAGATCCGACCGAAGGTTTCCCTATCCAGGAGGATCTCCGTACCGAACCTGCGAGTAAAGCAGGGGAGGACGACAGGCGGAGAAAAGAGCAGGAGGAACGAGAGTTGATTATGGACCGTCTTATGGATGAGGAACGCGCCCAGGAGGAAGCGGATATGAGAGTTGCTACAATGAAAAACAAGTTAGACGCGCTGCGGAAGAGACGAGAAGCATCTAGGTCCACGAAGTCAAACGTTGGGGTCGTGTAGATTTTGGCCAAGTGACACGACTAACTAGTGGTACCACGCATGCCCGCTGATCAAATTTCGTATCATTCAGCGGGTTAGTATGCTTGTGAGTACCCTGTTGTACTTTCTTGGTTTAGCACTAGGAACTTCGCTCATGTTCGGTGCCGTTGTATGTCTTCAGGTATTCAGCATTGCTGCGCTGTTGCACGATAACAAGAACTTGTCCTTGGCAGTTCATAGAACACGTAGAACACCTACCGATATCATAATATTGCTGGACTCATGACATCCGATCACCAATCCTACAAGTGCATTGGGCTATGATGTGTATCGCCCATAACAATGCATCATTGTTCGAAGGAAGGTAAGTAGTAAAGTATGACCCAAAGGATGTGCTATGTTAGTGTTTGTTGACCGTCTTCATCACCACTCTGCAATGTGCTATGACTAACGACACCCTTGCCGACGCTCCAATCAGTCCAACTCACTCCATGCTTGTGTAGCATCATCAACGCAAGCATGACCGGGAGGTACCACAAACTGGCATGGAACAGTGCTTTCGCTTGTTTCTCCTGACATGAACGCCAGAATGCTATTCCGGATTTAACCCAAAAGAAATTGGGCAAAAGCGAGGTCAGAGCAAAAGACCACGTCGTGAGGCCAGAGAGCGGGCACAGTACCGAGCATATCGGTACCAACAGTGCCGTGTGTCGAAGGCTAACCAAAGCGTTTTTTTCCGGTGAGAGGACGGACAACATTTTATACCCCGCTCGGGCGTAGGATGCTCGAACGAGATGCGACAGAGCGTTGAAGTGAGGAAATTGCCAAGAGTAAAGCAACATGAAGAGTGCAAAGGCAGCAAGGGGATTGTCAATCATGGATCCGTCGAGAGGGATATCTGTGAGGAATGATGGAAGGAAGAACTGGACCGGGTAGTCTGGGGTTGGAAGCAGCTTTCCGCCACAGGCTGTCCAACCCATCAAGGGAGGCAGGCCCCCAACTACCGCGCCGATCCAGGTATTTAAGATACTCTTGCGTTTCAACCAGGTGTACAGGCCCGCATACAGACCTATGTTGACGGCCCCGATGGCTGCCGTCAAGGGATTCGTCATTGTCCACAAGAGTACGGGTCCGGCGACGCCAGTCACAACGGCAAAACAAGTTGCATGTAAGGGGCTGATTGCTCGCCGTACCAGAGGACGCTGGCGCGTGCGGGCCATCTGGGCATCGTAAGGAGCTTCTTGTAGTTGGTTCAACGCGTTTGCCGAGGCTGAACATAGTGCAGTGCCGAGGGCAGTAGACAACAATATCGGGAGAGTGGTGGGCAATGGAGAAAGTGCGACTCCGGACGTGGCGGTAAGCACAACCAAGACGGTGAGTCGCGTCTTGGCGAGCTGGGCATAGATGCCCAGAAGGCGTTTTGGAGTGAGGACGGCACCCTCTTTGAACGCTGGGAGCTGCTCCACTGGGCGGGTGAGATGCCGGGCGCCCCACTTATCGTTGTGGAAGAAATATGCGGCAAAGTCCTTTCGGGCGGGTGCGGATTGCAAGTGGATGCTACGGTGGGGAAAGCATCGGAAAGAGACGAGACGGCGGGCGAGCGTTGTGCGACTACACAACGCAAGGGCCATCTACTACAGTCCCCGCATCAGCAAACACAACACGACCAGGGAGCGTCTCAACCGCACCGGATAGTCAGCCTACGAGAGTCGGAGTTTGAATAACCCTTGCAACCGCGACGTTCTGTTTCGGCCAGCGCAGCAAAAGCTGACAAGATGCCCGGCACCCATCTCCTCCCTCCGAACCTTCTCAAGCTTTTCGCGCCCCGTCCACCACTTCCATACAAGCGGCCAGTGGGCAAAGACATCGATCGCGCGCATTGCAAGGATGTCTTGGGCGTCGCGGAAGTTCTCAACCAACTTAAGGAACAGTCCACCGCAACGTTGCTAAGCGGGGAAGCCGATGCAATGGAAGAAGGCGAAGAACCCACTTTCACTCTTGCAGAAGAGACCAAACGCCAAATCAGACGGGAGGAACGCAAGAAAAAAAAAACTGAAGATTTCAAAATTGCCAAGGATACATGTCAGTGTTATCGTCGCTAACAGTCCGTTTGCTCATTTCCTGCATCGTTCCAGACAAGCCGGCCGACGATCCAGAAGCTATCGGAGACCCGTACAAAACTCTTTTTATCTCGCGTTTGGTATGCGCGTCTTCCAACTAGCATAACCCCTTCTGATGTCTCGAGTAGCACAAAAACGCGACCGAGAATGATCTACGACGCGAGTTCGAAACCTTTGGTACGATTGAACGGGTAAGAATCGTCCGGGATAAGAAAAACCGGGGTAGGGGCTATGCCTTTATCGTGTACGAGCGTGAGCGGGACATGAAGGGTAATTTTGTTCGCAACTTGGTTCCCTGTGTCCTTGTTGACACCTCACCACCCTTAGCCGCCTACAAGGAGTCCGATGGTCTCCATATCATGGGCAAGCGTATTCTCGTGGATGTTGAGCGTGGGCGAACGGTACGGGGCTGGAAACCGCGACGACTAGGTGGTGGTCTCGGCGGCAGACCAAAGGCCGTTGAACCTGCTCCCATTATCAGTGGTGGTAGGACTGGAGGGGGCAGAGGAGGATTTGGAGGTCGCGGGTTCGGAGACCGTGGCGGTTTTCGTGGTGGCAGGGGTGGCAGCTTCAGAGGTGGCGGTTTCGGTGACCGGGGAGGTTTCCGTGGTGGTGGCGGTGGTGGTGGTGGCTTCCGTGGCGGTCGGGATGACGGTTACAGGTAACGAGCATCCATTTCGTTTCATGGACATCCTCTGAGATTGCTTAGGGGCGGTCGTGGAGGGGGCATTGGCTACCAGGGAGGTGGCTTCGGTGACGGTCATGCTAATGGATATGGTCCTGCAGGTGGAGGGCCCGGTGGACCAGGCGGCTATGGTCCCCCTGGTCAAGGTTACGGGCCTCCTGGCGGTGGGTATGGTCCTGGGGGAGGCGGCTACAGGGGCGATCTCAAACGAGAAGGACCCGGTGGGTATGACGACAGAGACGTCAAACGACCGCGATATTAGATGCGGTTGGGTGAGATATATTCTTTTCGTCTTGTTTTTCTCCGCATTCCTGCTCGGTTCGGACTCGCAGCCTCAAGTCCCAACCCTGCGCTAGGCAGGGTGTGTAAGTACCAGCTACCTTTTTTGTTGCTCTGCTGCCGCATCAGCGTAAGTATATCAGTATTTTATTGGGTACGGGGTTGCCTTCGTCTGAGAGGTTGAGAATGGTATCGTTTACTGGCAGGCGCTGCGATCAACACCCGAGGCATTCGGGCTTGCCACTTTGGGCAAGAGATCCGATCTCGTCTCGGCAACACGTCAAAAAAAAGGGTGCCATGTTCAGGAACGCTGCTTGCGACATTAGCAAGCTGGGTATCCTGTACGTCTATGTAGTCAATATGATGAGACGCCCCGGCGCCCGACTGGGGTTCGAATGGGTACCCAGCAGGCTGCAGCCTGCGCAGTCTGGGAAGGGTCCTGGCTTTGCTGCGTGGATTACGTAGGCCGCTCTTCGTCCCTATCTGGGTTCTAATAATTGAAGCTCCGTCAGGTCCTCTGCGGGAGTTGCTATGCGAGCTCGGAACAAATGGTCAAGATAGAACTGAACAGGCTAACCCTTTTTCGTTCCATGTCAGCGGCGTCGGGCCAAGCACCAGCGGACCGTACATCTCTCTGGTCTGTGACGCGGTGCGATTGAGCGGTAAGTACCGCCATTTCGCCTCCTGCCGCTAGCCAGAACCTCCTCTAGTTATGGTAGACCCGGCAACTGGTCCCCACCGCTTGCGGGCCGCGAGCACACCAAGCGGGAAGGCTGAAAAAGAAAAGCGGAAGCGTTCCCGCGTCACGCCTGAACAGCTCGTTCACTTGGAACAATTCTTCTCCGTGGATCGCAGCCCAACTGCTGCTCGTAGGAAAGAGATAAGCGACTTGCTTGGGATGCAGGAACGTCAGACACAAATCTGGTTTCAGAACCGGTCAGTTGCCCACTTCTGCCTGCACTCTTGCCTCTTACTTCTTTGCAGGCGAGCCAAAGCTAAACTGCAAGACGGTAAGAAGGGTCAAGTCAGCAATAGTGTAGTAGAAACACCACCAGACACCCCACCGGAGTTGGCTACCGCGTATGAAGCAGAACTGCACAATCTGCTGAATGAAGTCGAACGTGAGTGATCCAACATCATCGCAAACATCTGACGGGGCTCAAGTTGGTTACTAGCCATTACCATCATCCCTTGTACCGAACTCTCTGTTGGCTGTTGGCGTCGAATCGCGACCACAATCAGAAAACATGACCTTGTGGCATATCTATGTGATATCAAACGCTGCCTTACCTGGTTCATCCATTCCTCTGGGTGTGGATTTAAAATGGAGATCCCTTTCGACATCATCATTGATACCGAATTCACAAACGATGCCCCAGGCTCAGGTCGCGCCTCGTTCATCCTCTCTCAACCCCCCACGTTCTATCTCGAATCGTACTTGCCACTCGACTCGGGTCAAAGTAGCCAGCCGGTTCGCTGCTGGAAAAAATGTGCAGATTGGACCGAAGACCAGCAGGCTACCAAGAATTTGAGACACAATCTTTCAGGATCTGCTGTCCAACTCGTACATCTCCTCCGCCACCTCAATGATCATGCATGCGGATCAGACGTCCACCTTCAGTCGCTCAGATACCCTCAAAAAGATCTGACTGCTTCAGAACCCCAACCACCCCCAGTAGCCACCTTGACCGAGGCTGGCTATCTCTATCAACCACAGGATGGTGTACATTTTTGTCAACCAGACGAGGCATCTCTCACACACAAACGATCATTCTCCTCGCCTCTTGCTGGTCAACAGGTGCCTCTGCACGATAAGCCTGTACACCTTCCTGTCGCTCCACCCCCCTCTGTCCCTGAGCTTGATCTTCGCTTATATCCCCAATTCACTCGACATACCGTTGTTGGAGCCAGTCAGTCAAGCTATTCAGAAACCGCTCTGCCGCACCATATCTCCCATTCTTCCGAACATGGATCTCGTCGAACCTTCTCTTCCCATGGTTCACACCAACGACCGTATTCTGCTGGTTCGGTTTATTCACTCCCCTGCGAGGACAATGGAAGAAGGCTCTCTTTTCCCGACAACCTTCAGCCACCTCCAAGTTCTGCGCCGACGCCGTATGGCACGCCTTCCCCACCACTATTGACCACTCCATTCTACCCAACCGGATCAGGATCTAGCTCGTGCCCAGTAAGCCCCTATGATCTGGCAATGCCTGTCTTTTCGGGCTTACCTGGCATGTCTAATTCACAATAATCGTCCCTATTCAACATGACAGTCAGACGTTAACCATTGCACCTTTAACGGTACATATTCGCATCTTCCGTTCACAATTCAGTGCAATGCAATTCGTCGTAATCGGTTATATCAACTCGCATCGCCGCTTGCATACATACCTTTAATAGCTCTGTAGTAGGTCCACCCACACAACATACTTAGCGTTTCGAAGTAGTTCAACAGTAAACATCGGATTATTGCCATTATCAGAGCTGATCATGACAGATCTAGAAAACTCGACGGATAATGCTGACATCTTGCGCTACGATGGGATGTCGATAAATATCTAAATGAGCAAGCTACAGCATACTCTCCTTGCCATGTTGATTGGCTCTGTTTGTAAGCGTCCGACTTACAATGTTGACTACGAGGGCAAGACATTAAACCAGACTGCCCATCAACCTCAACAAGCCGACACTCACATGCTTCTAAGTAACGGTCCATACATCGTGTTAAACATGTCTGAAAGGTACGAGTCGGTGAACCATGGTCACGACCATTCGGGGGGAACAACGTACTTCCTCTGAACTCGTTAACGACGTCCCTGGCTTCGGAACACATTTTGCGAAACATTTCTCTGAAGTTTTCTGAGCGGCGAACATATGTCATATAGTCCAAAAATCCAACAGAAACGCGTACGGTGATCAACTCATGAGCCGTGGCGAGACTAATTTCTGCGCGAATGGCGTTCAGAACAGCCTCTTTCTGGGCAGCCAAATCTACCACGTAGGACCGTTCAGCACTTCCGAAACACGGAAGAAGAAAAAAAGGGCGCACCTGGCTTACTGCTCTGTGATGATGACCTGCCAAAAAAGTCGGACATGATTCAACCTGACCGCGTCGAAAGAAAAGACTAGTTGGCAACAAAATGCCCAGATTACTGAAATGCATGTCCCCATTTGGAAACCCGATCGGTCTGTGAGGGATCACTACTAGTAGTAGTACTAGATAGTATAGGCTCCAGGTGGCTGAGCGCGTGACGTAGTACGCAAGTTACTAGCAAGCATCCAGCGCGTCGTGAAACATGGGTGCTCAAGAGTCCTCTGCGAGGAACGGAGAAGCTCAGGAAAGTTCTGTGCCCGACTACTATGAACTTCTTGGCGTCGAAGAGTCTGCGACCTCCGATGAGATCAAGGTACGTCCCGCTGGCTGGTGACCGACTCACATATTTCTGAGCATCATCGTAGAGGGCTTTCAGGAAACTAGCCCTCGTACATCATCCGGATAAAAACAAGGACGACGTCGAGGGTTCTACGCAACGTTTCGCCCTTATCCAACAAGCCTACGAAGTGAGTTGTGCTTGATGACCCTGATGAATCGCCCACTCATTTATTCTCGTGCGTAGGTCCTTAGCGACGAGCAGGCATGTCAGAAAATTACATCCGTACGCATCAAAACCTGACGCCGTGAGTCCAAGTAGGAACGGGCTTGGTATGACTCCCACAAAGCGTCACTGGTTCCAGAGCCAGATGCAGAGACCGTATTCGAGGACATCCGAAAGGGTGCCCCCCCACCCCGCGCTCGTGATCGTGGTTTGACAGTGCGACACTTGTCCCAGTTCTTTGATGGCACCAGATGGTCTGGGTTGGACGACAGCGAGAACGTGCGTACCGATTCGCTTTCTTGTCGACGAGTATGCATAAATGCCTTCCCCCCCCTTTTCCTTCGTCAGGGATTCTTCACCCTATATCGCAACTTGTTTACCAGACTGGCTCAGGAGGAGGCTATGCTGTCTGATATCGAATATCCGCAGTTTGGCTACTCGAACTGGTCCTGGACGTCTCCAACAATCCCATCTGAAGCGGTCAAGAATTTCTATAATGCATGGCTCAACTTCTCCACAGTCAAAGAGTTCACATGGATGGATCACTACAACCCCGTCGATGCGCCCGATCGCAGGATTCGAAGGTATAAGTTTTTAGTTATCGTATAGTGAGCTGAGGCCTCAGCCACACTGACTCGTGCGCAGGATGATGGAAAAGGAGAACAGGAAAGTACAGGATGATGCACGAAAGGAGTACAACGAAACCGTAAGGGTATGCGCTCTCTCCTACCACTCTGCGTACGGGTTGATACCAACCTTGGATCTGACAGTCTCTTGCGATGTTCGTCCGAAAACGCGACCCGCGTTACAAGAGCCATCTTGCACACCAAACACGTGTCAATCAGGCAAGGGCCAACGGCTCCACGGTACCGTCAAAGAGCGGCAAATCCGTTCCCCTAAAGGCACAAACTAATACCCCATACGTCGAGCAAGAATGGCAAAAGGTCAGTAAAGACCATCAGCACGACGACCTCGAATGGGCGGCTGCAGAAGGAGAGGATCCAGAGGAATGGGAATGCGTTGCTTGTGGAAAATCATTCAAGAGTGAAGCCGCTTGGGACAGTCATGAGCGGAGCAAGAAGCATATGAAAGAGGTTGAGAGATTGAAGAGACAGGTTATGAGAGAGAACGAGGAACTTGGGTTATCTGTTGAAAATCGGGATGACAAAGAGGAGGGGAATTGGGTTGCCAAAGTCGACGGAAATGAGGCACCTCAACCGCCGCTAACACCTGAGCAGGCTCAAGACAATGAGTCCGATGCAGGCGCCGGGCCCCCTGAGAGTACGGGCGTCCTGGAGAACCGGCCCGCTTCCGAAGAGTCGTCAAGTGACAGGGAACATCCTTCAGCTAGTCCAGCATCCGTATATGACGGCGAAGAATTGCATGTGCGGCCTCCAGAAGAAGTCGCATCATCGCCGCGAGAGTTGACGAAGAGAGAAAAACGAAAATTACGAGAGGCGCGAAAGGCGCAAGCCAAAAGTACAGCACAGGTTGTTACTTTGTTTTCTGAAAATCGTGTCCTTATTAGCCATCAGGTCTGCAACGTCTGCGAAGAGTCTTTTGACAGTCGAACTAAACTGTTCATTCATATCCGCGAAACCGGACACGCCCTTGCTGATCCAGACGAGAAACCATCAGAAGGCAGAAGGGGCAAGAGAGGCAAAAGGTAGCATACTAGAACTTGCATTAGAAACCATACCAACGCCGATCAGGAAATGGCCAATTACATAGCTGTACATCGTCCTTAATTAATTCATCCCATCAGCTGCGAGACGTCTTCCGGTGGGTACTTCGTTTGTGAAAACGTCAAAAGTCTGCATGGGCGATAAATCACCACTCAGAATATGACATTATTAAAGTAGGATGTAATACCGTTTCAGGCTCTGGATGTACTTCCGACTGACTTCATCGTTGAGTACATGTGCCACTTGATCCGTAGAAATTTTTTCCCGCGCCGAACGTTCGTGAATACTAGAACAGCCATACAGGCGATGATTCTAATTGTGGATTTATGAGGAACATACCCAACCATGGTTACACCGATGGGCCATGGCGCATTGCCTATCGATAATCTGAGGTATGCATCATTGGCTCTCTGATATTGTCGTTTCTGCATGTAATGGACGATCTCAGCTATGCGAGCCAGCATATCCGAAGGTAATGACTATTGTCTGCTCAGTGTGGAAGCGAAAATAACGTGCAAGCGATGGACACACTCTCGAACGCAGCGTCTTAAAGAGAGGTTTGAGGTATTCTGCAGATTGAACTTGTGTTGCCGCTGCTAGCTTTCCTTGCGTAGTTCGTTTGATATGCTCTGGGAAGAGGTAAACCTGATGAATCAACGAAGTCATGGACATCCTACCTGATCTTTCGTCCATGGCTTCCTCCCATTCTTTAAGAGTACGCTTCAGAGCATAGTAAATGAGTGGATATAGTCTATCTGGGTCGGTCTTGATCATCTCCAGGTCTAAAACACCTGTGCTCGACTCCTCTGTCTCACCCTTCTTCTTCCCCTTGCTCTTATTCCTGAGTTCTCGCTCTACACTTTCGACGTCTTCCAAAGCCTTCTTGAAATCGTTTTGACCACTTTGACGGTCGTCCCCCTTTTCTTCGATAAGTTCCAGAGCGCGCAGACGTAACCTCCGATCTCTGTCGGATTCCGCGAAAAGGCGGATGGGTTGTCCCTTGGCACGAAGTCTGCGGACCGTCTCCTCGTTGGAAATGTTGAAAGAAGATTCGGGGATTGGTGAGTCCGAATCTCGGGATCCAACAACGGGCGTCAGCGAAGCCGATCGGGAGGGCCTCTGCTCCCATCATGTGAACGATGTACACAGTACGAGGGAAGGAACATAAACCTACATTTTCATCTTGCTTTGTCTGTTCTATGTCACCGATTTCATCATTCCCTTGCGCTTCTTCCTGAGTGACTGATGAGTGCTGCTGCTTAACTGTTCGCTGCTCTTCTTCCTTGATCCTCTCAATGTCTCCTCGTCGCATGTACTTCGTTGGTCGGGAGGTGGAATTGGTTTCAATATTTTTGCGCTTGAACGCAATTTCAGCTTTGAGGGCGTCCATGAGAGATACTGGCTGGTACTATGTGTGAAGTCGATTGGACACCAACGCTGTTTGTTGGTGGCTTATATCAGCGGCACATATCCGTCGCACTCCGACTTGCTCACGAACAATCACACAGCGTCTGCGAGCAGTCAAAATGTCCGAGTCTGACCTCTCCAGGTAAGTCTCTTCCCCGCTGCCGACTTTGTTCACGCTCATGTTTTTGTAGCAAATACGTTCTGCAGACCGCAGGCTTTGACGGTTAGTCAATACTCTCGAGAATCGCCTGCCTAACTCCGTGTCAGCCCGTTTCCCCAACACGAACCAGACAAGGCACTGGTATGTCCGTTCTTCACGTATACACGCACGAGTGTTCACGTGCAGACTCAGTTTCCAAAACTACACCGACTACTTTAAATGTGTCGCTGCCAAGGGGGAAGAGTTTGCACCTTGCAAACAGTTCAAGAGGGCGTACAACTCCCTTTGTCCCAGTATGTCTTTTTCGCCGCTCTGTAACACCTCACTTCTCACTTCTACGTAGACGAATGGGTATAGTGAAAATGTCTGCCATGCTATTTCGCCGCTAAAATATCTTCATAGATATCCAGGTTTGATGAGCAAAGAGAGAACGGGACTTTCCCTGCTTCCTTGGAGCCTTGATAGATATAATGTTCGTTATTGGCGTGAAATTGTAGTGCCATTCATGTGTGACAGCACACCAACCTGACGAATTTGGTAAATGAATCCAACGATGGCTCTCTTTTACTTTCGGTCTGTCTGGAGGGGACATGTATGTATCGTTCAAGTCCACAACGGACTCATAGCTTGGCTGCTTCACACATATTCTGGCGCCCGTACTAAACTCTCATCATGGACAACGTCAACCTCAACGCGTTGACAGAAAATGCAGCGAGACTTGGTATGCGGATTCAAGAGACCTTCAGCGAACACACCCGCGATCTCGCTATAACACGCGGCGCGGCGTCCATGTTTGACATGCCAGACGACAAGGTGAAGAACATCGGGAAACAGCTCGACTCCAGCAGTGACAGAGAGAAGCTCGATGCTATGAAGCGTCTCATAGCTGTGAGTGCACGCCTAGAGAAACGCGTCTAGACCAACAGCAGATCGTACGATAGCTCATTTCCAAGGGTCGCAACGTCTCGAGTTACTTTCCTCAAGTCGTTAAGAACGTCGCCTCGCAGAATCTCGAGATCAGGAAGCTTGTCTACATCTACCTCTTGCGCTATGCCGAGCACGAGCCAGATCTTGCCTTGCTCTCCATTAACACTTTCCAGAAGGACCTTGCGGACCCCAGTCCACTTATTCGTGCCATGGCACTACGTGTGTTGAGTGGTATCAAAGTTCCGATGATATGCGGCCTGGTGGTCCTCGCGATCAAAAAGTGTGCGGCGGACCTTAGTCCATACGTCCGCAAGGCAGCTGCCCTCGCAGTCCCAAAGGCCTTCCAGTATGTACTGAGTTCATTTGTTTTGCGCACTATTCCTGAAGATCCTTTAGATTAGATGCCGCACAACAACCCACCCTGATATCCGTCGTAACTTCTCTTCTCGGAGATAGATCTCCCCTCTCCATCGGGAGCGCAGTCGTTGCATTTGAATCTGTCTGTCCCACGCGACTGGACCTCCTGCATCATCAATACAGGCGTCTGTGCAAGATCCTCATAGACGTGGATGAGTGGGGCCAAGTGTATATCCTTAATCTTCTACTTAGATATGCACGCACCATGTTGCCCAAACCAACGGTCTCACAACATGTCGAGTCCGTGGAGGAAGAAGTTGATGCTGACCTTCAGCTACTCCTCGCATCGTCGGAACCGCTTTTCCAGTCCAAGAACCCAGCGGTGCGCCCCATCATCCCCTGCGACATCCCTGCTTCATACATCCTTAGGTAGTACTTGCTGTCGTGCGCATCTTCTACTATGCAGGTCCACCGTCATCTGCTAGTAAAACTGTGAACCCGTTACTTCGCATTCTGCACGTATCACGCGGAGTCGAGCGTGTGGTCCTTGCGTATTTATTGGTCATCACACGTGCACATCCCGTGAGTATTCGCACCCGACGTTGGGATGCAACTCATTGCTCGATAGGAACTGTTCTCTGCTCAATACCAACGGTTTTTGGTACGCGCCAATGACCCTTCGCAGGTCAAAAGAGATAAAATCCAAGTCATGCACAACCTTTGTGACGTGGATAATCACCAAGCACTACTCCGCGAGTTTATCGTGCGCCTTCCTAAACTTTGACCTGTGGTGTAGCTCTGCTCATCATGATGTTTCCAGGATTGTGCCGACGATGTGGACGATATAGTAGTAGGAGACGCGATTCACGCTGTTGGTCGATGCGCAAGAGTAGTTCCGTCATGTACGCCACAATGTCTCTCGGCCCTTATGGGCATGATCAAGAGCAGGCATGGTACGTCTCTTGCCATTTACGCCTTGATGTCTACCCAGCTGGCGCCAGATATCGTTGTCAGTAATGCCGTTCTGGTCTTGAAGGCTCTTATTCAGAACGAGTTGCTTCTTGGGTCTTCTGCACCCGCATCGTCACGGTCGCCGCTCAGCATCATCTCGCTTCTTGCACGGCGAATAGACGACATCAAGCATCCCCAAGCGCGTGCGTGCGTTCTCTGGCTGGTTGGACAGCACAGCGCAGCACCAGGAGCGAACACAGTCATAGAGGGTGTCGCCGACTGGGCTCCAGACGTCCTGCGGAGATTCTGCAAGTCTTTCAGTACGGAGGTATGTCACTCTCCACGCCCCCGTCGACGTAGGTGTGAACGCTCTCCACCAGGACTCTCTCGTCAAGCTTCAATCTCTCACCCTCGCCGCCAAACTCTTCCTTCTATGTCCGACAGACCAGAGGTTGACCCAACTTTGTCGTTACATGTTGTCTTTGGGAAGGTATGACCTCAACTACGACGTTCGGGATCGAACTCGCATGCTCAACTCGCTTCTCGTGGGCGTATTACCGACCATGAACGGCGGAGAGACGGAGGAACAAGTTGGCGTTGTGCTTCGACGAGAACAAGTGATGAAGATCTTGTTCGACGGCAAGACCAGCATCATAGAGGAAAGCGAGGAAACCTTTGGTGCGTCGCTTGCCGCAGCGGGCTCGACGCAATTTCAACGTTTCACGTGGTCAGGCAACCAATACTTACCGATCGGCTCTCTCGGCATAGTCACGGGAAGGACTACACTGGGTGATAGCATCCTTCCGGAATGGTTGGAGGAAGGCATTGATCCTTCGCTCCGACACAGCGAAGCGGACGTCCTCCCTGTAGCACCGCCGCCTCAAGCGATCAGCTCATCCATGATACCAAAGTCGTCAGGATCGGCAGGCGTCACGCCCGTCGTACTCACTCCTATGGGCGGTTCGACTCCAGTACGCGAGGCAAGAGAAAGCTGGAGGGATTTGGATAAATTTTATGCGAGCGACAGTGACAAGAAAGAATTGGAAAGCAGCTCCGAAGAAGAGGAAGATTCAGAGGAAGACGAGGTACACGAAGGCGAGGAGAGCGAGGACGATGCCGCGGAAGAGAGTAGCGAAGAGGATGTGCGGGAAGAAGATGGTGGGGATAGTGCAAGACGACAGCAGTGATCGTCCCAAAACGAGTGGCTTATTCTACAGCACAGCACCATCGGGAAGTTGGTAATATAATGGCTGAGAAGGGTTCAATGAACATCTCATACAGGCGCTTGCAACCATGGAGTGCGCACCGTGTTGAATACATGGTAATAGTGGCCACCTACGCCTCCTTCGTGTTCATTACCATAGTATTCCACTGGGAACCACTACGTACTGATAAGCGAGTGCATGAGGTGTGAGAGACAAAGACACACATGATGTTCCCGTAGATCCTCCTTGAAAGCACGTAGAAGCCGCGACTCCTGCGTCTGGTTAGCTAGGATGAAGCCATGTTTTGGAAGGACAAATTGCCCAATCTGGAGTTCTGTGTCGGTGACGATGCCACGAGATACTCTCGCATAGGCTGTGCGATACAAGCCTCGGTACAGGATATACTCGCACCTATGACGGGTGTCTCGACCAGCCATCCACTTTGAACATCAAACACGACGCACCACCTGTCCCAATCTTCTGGATCGATATCATACACAAGCCCATCGTTTACAAGGATGTCATAAGGAGCAGCTTCGTCCCTTTTAGCATCGAGTCGAATATCAATTAACACAAAATACGTACGTCTGGGCGCGAGGGGCTTGGTGACTACGTATCCCAGGAACACCACCGGTCGAGGATACGACGCAGCCATGATGCGCGCCAATTCTTGACTTTGCAGTTCCCTATCCAGCGGGTCTTCCTCTGGACACTCGTAATGCTCAGCATATAGACCAAGCTGAATTTTTATATGACATATGACATACCCTGACCGTTGTGTGACACAACTACCGTGATCTCGGTGCCGTACACGTCGAGGACTGCCTCGATAGCCGGAGCGAGTTCGCCATGCGGTGATGGAAGTAGGTGGTGATGCGACTGGATAATCGGGAACTAGCAATAGTGTGATCAGCCCTCAGCCCCTCCGGTGGGTCCTGGGCACTTGCCTTGGACAACAAGGCTGCTCCCCATGTATGCATGTTGGGACCCGGACCCAGGTCGACGTACTGGAAATGGTATTCGCATTCAGGCACTGTTACCAAGGAGCATCGAAACTTACATATCCCAACTCCTCTGCGGCGACGCGGGTTCTGGTCAATGTGTCACTTTTTTACGATCCACTAGACCGAACAGCTTCACAACTCACAGGTCTCGATTACCATACACCGTTCGCTATTTCACACACTTCAGTTGCATTCACATACCAATAACATCAATACTCACGTGCAAATCTGTCTCCAGCAAGCCGACAACATCGAGTTCCATATCCCTGTCAACATCCACATCGGATTTGTCATTTATCGATGGCTCCCTACAGCTCAGGACCAGCAACACACCTGATCACATCGCGTATACGTCGTTGGCTGTCATGTCCTACGTTGTCGATCCCAAAATGAATAGTCCAGATACCAGCATTAAAGGTCCTTGTCCCTGATTTGAATGGTCTCGGTCCCACAGCGGGCCAGCGAAGGATTGTAACGAAAACAGAAAAAAGAGAGACAAGACAAAGGATCACGGGGATTCGACTCCGTGCTGAGTTTGTCATGCGGAGCAAAGAGTTGGACGTGGTCGATGCTCCGAACGACCACTGGAAGGCGAGCGAAATGGCGGCTAGTTGTGCAGTCAGGACCCTGTAGAATATTACTGGAATGAAACGTGGGATGGAATAATCAGGAGGTACGCACAAGTCAGTTCTCTCCCGCAAGTAGACGCCCCCGGGAACGAAAGCATATGCTACGGTCCATACATTTGCAAGATAGAACAGGATAGCGACGAAGAATGCCACAAAGTACCTTCTGCCCACTTTCTGACCCTGCCACGCGGAAGATTGAAGTAACACTGGAGGAAGGATGGACATGCAGAAGATTGCAAAATTTAGCCCGCCCAGAAAACCTATCCAATCCCGGAATCGGTACATCACGAATGCGCTTGCACAACCATAAGCAAACCACAAAGGATGGCTGAGCAAGGCGGAAGAAGCGAAGGTCGGAAGGACTGCAGGTACCATTAAACCAACAGACTGCGCAAATAAAGTGATGGACCCATGTAAATGGGGTAGCGGCCCACGTGGTTGGCCGTCTTGGTATCCGGTCCATGACCAAGCGATGATGGTGCTAGAGTCAGTGAACATACAATGCAGGGTGAAGAACAAAGATCCCAGAGCGATCGATGGAGCTATCCAGTTTCGTGGGACGTTATTTGCATTGCTCGAGGCATCCTTGGATCCTGACTTCGCTTTCTTGATGGGAGGACTAAATGGACGGGTGGCTAGTTCGAGGATGGCACACAGAGCAATTGCTATTCCGGTCTTGTTGTAACCACCAGTTTCTTCGTTCAACATCGGCCAGACTGCGGTGCAATAGTCAACCGACGTGAGTAGCGGGACACACTAATCCTCATAGATACCTGGATTGTTCGAGTGATTGGCGTGCTTGGATAGCGATGACAATACCAATCCTAGACCTAATACTAGATTTCGATTCAATGAGTGGTCGTCTTTGCAGGGTAATAAATAGAACGCACGGAATCCATGATATGCGTCATCACCTGCGGTCCAGTCTGCTGCCTGGCTCAGAAAGACGGTCACATTGGCCAGTATGACTGCCCAGAGCCGATCCAAAGGGTCGTCGATCTTATACGCTACCAGTCCGATCAAGGAGAGTAGCCTCAATGTCACTCTACCCCATCTTGTCAGGGCCCAATTACGGATAGGTGTTATCCCAAGTACAGTCGGAGTGAGATAGATGAATAGAGCCGCTTCTGCGCCAGAGAGAGCGAGTGCCCAGACGGAGAAGTAAAACAGCGTTGTCAACAGAGAGGTTACGATGGACCAAAAGAGATACGCTGATCAATTTTGCGGTACGGATTTTGTCGCAATTCAGTTTCTCTTCATAAGGCGGGACAGGCACCATCACTCACACAGGTAAATATCAGCCGCGAAGCTCAGCCAAGGTCTTAAGGCTAATTTGGACAACCAAATCAAATGACCTTTATGAACAACCCCTCCGGGTTGAGCAGAGGATTCAGTCTCATGGGCAGCCGAGGAAGAGACTCTATCATTCTGCCCGGAAGGTTTATTGTCATGGGCGGGTCTATTTATATCAGAATGTTAGATTCCAGCTAAACAAGGTGATGTAGTTGGTTGTACATGTCTTTATGCTCGATCCTGGAGTCCAGTGATATGCCAATAGCAATCTGTTTTCAAGGTAAATTACTGGGAGAGGCAGGATCAAAACTTGCTTGCCTGCAAGTTGCATTTTTCGAAGTCAGCCGCTGAGATCGAGTCATAGAGGACGTCCAAGAAGATGAGTCCCCATTCGAAGAAAGCATATCGCGTATATGCTACGAGAACGTCAGTCTTGCCGAATGACAGAGAAACTGAGGCCAGACCTCCGGGTATTCTGTGTACTTTGTGCTGGATGAAAAAATATACCAGAGGGACGATCATCGCAAAGAACCTGAGTTGAACTTTGTCGAGACTGTTCACCTGACTTGCATGAACACTTACGCGAAAGCGACAAACTTCCTGTGTGTAGGGAGTCAGGCACACTGCAGACAGTGGGACGACGCCGACACGAACCGTCTCTTCCTTACTTGGACATGGTTAGTGGGAGTATTCGCAATCCCTCCCAGCATCCACGGTAAGTTACATACGATATACAACACCATTAGCACATCGTGAGCATCGTGGTGGTCAGTCGATGTGATATACACCCATCCTCCACACGCGAGCGTGCGTACAATCCCAGTGAGGAAGAGCCAGCCCGGTAGGGTCGTGTGGGGCGCGCGCGCGATGAAGTATTGCAGGAATACAAGAGCGAAACGGGGACCGCTTGTTATGGCGATGAGAATCTGGAAGACGTTGCGTTCTGGATACCAGTCTCCAATGCTACAGTGCGATGCGTGAGCGAAACGACGCACGCCGAGAGTCAGCTACCACTGACGTCGCAGAAACAGAGGGAAACCACTCTTCTGGGTATCCTGCGATGCCGTTCTTGACGATTTTCTTATAGTGGAGAGCGCAGCCGAGGAGAAGGGCAGAAGCAAACGCGGTGAACGCGAGGTAGGTGTGGGCCGCAGCGACGTGCGACGCGTCGACGAGGAGAGGGCCCGCTTTCTGGTTGACCGCTGAGTGTTTTGGCCGACCCGACATGGTCGGTGGAGTGGTCGGACGCGGACGCGAAGGGTTGATCCAAACCACGTCTACCCCGTTTCACTTGAAGGCGCTCCACACGCTTTTCTGACACGTTTCGTCACACCTAGATCATGGCGGAGAAGATACCCCACATACCCATCACCGTCTTCACCGGGTTCCTAGGAGCGGGGAAAACGTCCATTATCCTGTCCCTACTTCCCAAACTTCCCCAGGACTACAAGGTTGTGCTGCTCAAGAATGAATTTGGAGACATTGAAGGTGGGGGTATAATTCTTGTTAACAAGACTGGCCCCATAACTGTGAGCAGTTGACAGCCAGCTGGCAAAGCAGTCCAGCTTGGCAGCTGTCAGCGAGATACTCAATGGTTGCATGTAAGTACACTAATCTCCACGAGCAGACGCGTTGCGTTTAAACACCAATGCCCCAGGTGCTGTGTCCTCGTCGGTCAGATGAAGACCGCTCTCTTAGAGATCAGAGGTAGGGACCGATGTCACAATACGGAAGACTCGAGATCATTCTATGCCAGACAAGTTTCGACCGGATCGTATCATCATAGAGTGCAGGTATGGAGCACTCTGACTCAAAGACTTGCCCTCGTTGATCGGAACTCGTCAGCGGTTCTGCGTTCCCAGCCACGCTCGCTTTTCAGATCCGTGAATTGGAGCGCGAAACAAACGACGACCTCAAACTAGATGCGATCGTTACCGTCATTGACGCTGAGAATTTTGCTGGTTACGAAGACACGTCTCCTACAGCCAAGATGCAGGCGAGTTACTCGGACATCATACTCATCGTGAGTGGGCCTTCAACAATGACACGGACTGTGTCTTTTATCTGGTGCCACTAGAATAAATGGGAACACGTGGACGAGAGAGCGTTCGACCTCGTACTCGACCACCTCCATACGCTCAACGATGCGACGCCGAAAATTAAATGCAGCGGACGTGACGGCGTAGATCCCAATATACTCTTTGGGGTCGACACCAAGCTCTTTCAAGACTCTAACCATGAATTTGGTGAAGGTATACACCACGAAGAAGTTCAGACTATCACGCTGTTAAAAGGTCCCGGAGTGTTCTGTGTTGCAGATCACCTAGACCATAACCATGATGGGACCTGCAAGAATTGCTACACACCCGCGGCAAGCATTCACGGTAGCGGAGAGAGTGTCAACACCATCGATGAAGGGCTGCTCCGCGATGCACTCGGGACGGTCTCAAAAGAGACGGTATGGAGAATCAAAGGATTCGTGCGCCTCGAAAGCGGAGCCCACATTTTGAATTGGGCTTTTGGACGATATGAGCTGACGCTATGCAGCAACGATGAGGAACTCACACAAGGTTACTCAGTCCGCCTGACAGTGATGGGCGAGCAAGGTGAAGTGAAGCACTCGATAACCAGGTTTGGTAGTACACTGGGCGCGGCGGCCTCCTAGACGGTGTTCGTGATAAGGACAAGCTGCATGTCATAGCGATTTGACCTACAGAGGTTTTTACTGGCACCCATGTCTCCCTGATGTTTTCCAGCATCCTCAGTCCAGGTGAGCCTCCTTTGCTCAGTCTCATCCTTTGCTCACCGAGCTAGTGACCTCGTACTGGCGGTTCCCCTTCTTCCGCATCGCTTCCAAGGATCAAGATCGTGCACTGACCGGGATCCATCGGTCGGAGTGCATGGTTGGCTATCACGGTCGCGCTCACCTGACAGACAATCACCCCCCGGACAAGAACAGGAAAACGCTCGTATCGCGTGTTCGTTTTTCGAGATAAGCGAAGTTCTCTCCACCAGCGGCCTTTACCACATCCTCGCCGTCCCCCGCGTAGCGGTGATCGAGACGCTGGTTCTACGATGAACATGCCTTTTGCGTAGCAAAGCATCAGAGTACACCCTCCACCTTTTCCTTTTTCTCGTTCTATTCTGTCCGACCTCCTGACGCCAGCAAATGCCCCGAAAACCCAGGCGCGACAGACGTGTTTCAGAGAGTGTCCATCGCCTCTCCCAACCCCCTCTCAAACGTATTTACGACGACGAATCCGTCTTTCTTCGTTCGTATCCTTGTGGGTACCACGCAAAGGAGACCCTCCAGTCCGTCCTTCTTGGTATCGTCAACGACTACATTGATGATAACCTCAAGACGACACGCGCATTGCTTCGTGAGTTCCGAAACTCGATCCAGATACCGTCATCTCACCCGCCTGTCCGTCATGCACCTCCCCAGGGGCCGTCAGCGACTTCAACCCGTCCCTCAAGCCCAGCGACGATGGCATCGACTCTGTGCTCTCGGTCCTGAAAGACGTCCGTGGTCGCGTCCTCCGTGAGTTTTCCTTCCCCCTCAACTCGGATCTGACCGAGCACCCCAAAGCCTGTCGCGCCTGCATCCTCCCCGTCGCGCTCGAACGAGCGATTCAAGACGCCAGGGAAGAACTATCGCTCGTCTGTGGGCGGCAGGGACAGCGGATCGGAATCCGACAAGGTGACGTTGTTGCCCAAGCACGTCGTCCTCGTCATCAGGGGCATCGACGTCGTTTTTGGACAAGATGGAACGTAGACTCGCTTGCTTGCGGCGGCGGCGGCGTGTCCGCCTCCTATCCATTGCGCCACGTTCGGTTCGCCCAAGGCTTCCACTTCTTCATCTTGATTGACATGTGGATCTTACCACTCCTATCTCTTTAGACGAGGCATTCATTTCGCATTCCGGAATGATGAGTCACATCTTCCAGCTTGTACGCACTTGGCTCAAATTCGACGGGTCGATCCGGGATACAGAATTAAACAAACAGTCTCGTTAAAAGAATCATAGGCTATTGGCTGCGAGGCCGATGTTGAACGCTGAGGACGAGGAACGAGGCAAAGAAAGCAGAGATAGCGCACGAAGAGGTATGGAAAACCGATCGAGACTGGCGTTACTGTTATAAAGAGAAATAAGAGAGAACGAAAGCCTGTTTACAGGACGTATCGTACAAGAGAGCAGGCGGAGAGTGTTTGGAAATCAAAGAACTCGAAAATCAAAACTTGCAACGAGGGTGAAAAGAAACCAAAGTAGGTCGCAAACAAATACAGACAGTGATCCAGACTTTGTCAATACTGCACATTCTTCTGATTCTACAACGCAGGGTGACAAAAGGTACGGAGTACCGGTGTCTATCAGCGAAGACGAGAAAATCCCTGCGAAACACTCACAACGTTCATCCAGATCGCACCAGTGTGACCATTGGGTGGGACGGAAGCTGGTACTATCTCTTCAAGCATGTATGTGTCTTGGGACTGCTGACAACCGTAGGATCCATTCGATCCGTTGGGCTGTGCAGCGGCGACAGCCAACAATTGGCTGTAGTCTGCATTATTTTCGCTACTCGCGCTTCCCCCTTCGTTCGGCCCTTGCACTTGCGGATTACCCATGGAACCCATTGGGTTCTCGGGATAAAACGGGTAGAACAAGCCCGTTGGGATCTCTGCGAGTTTATCCCCGACGATCGCAAGAGGTACCTGCGGGCCAACGCTCTTCACAGGTGTGGTGCATTGAGACGCCGTCCGTGGGCCGTAAACCAAATTACCACCCATGTTTGCTTCGGGTTGATAGGGTGGATGCGCCAGGGTTGGCGTCTTTTGTTGTGGCTGCAGCTGCCGGGGAGATGGAGAACCTAGAATCACGTTATCGGTATCCCAATCGAGCTCCGAGAGCAAGATTGGGTCTTTAGGAGGACCAACCGAATGCAAGTCGACGTTGAGAACCTTTTCGGCGAGTTTAGAGATCAGAGGGTGACCACCGTTCAAATCTTTCCGTTCCCAACGCCACCGGAACCGAGGTAACATATCAAGAGCCATCCAAACGTCTTCGATCATGACTTGCCGCGACAACCGTTCGCAGTGTGACATATGACCATACAAGATCACCATGGCGGCGATGTGGAGTGGGATCGGGGAGACGAAGAATGCAATGTCGGGGAATCGGATAAGTTGATTGTGCACGATGATGATGTTGTGCGAGGTAACGATTGCTGGCCAGGCATGAGTATCTTGTAAAGGAAACGAGACGTGTTGCCTACCGTCAACAAGCGCTCTCGAACGATGCGCGTAATCAAGTTCCTTTAAGCTGAACAATGCTCTCAGCAGCAGTATCCTCGATATCCCCATTTTGAGTAGCGTGAGACCCTGATCCTCTGTGATGGACCGAACCAGCTCCTGCCTTTTTTCGAGGGACCAATCTTCAGTCCCGCCAAAGTAGTACTTGTAACTCTCTGGCAACCGCCTTCGGAACTCCATCATGCTCTTGATAATCCGAGTTGCATGTCGCATCACGGCATCCACGCTCTTGTTGGCAGGAGAATAGAGGGAGTTGATGATGTCAGCCTGTATCTCAGCGATAGGATGGGATAACATGAAATGTTCGGAATAATCCATTGGCTGGCCAGTCAGGGGGCGAGAAGGATGGGGGGTATTCGAATCAGAAGGAGCGATGGCGAGCGGCCTCCCGAGGAGAATAGACGTCCCACGATCATGAACCATGACAATGCTCCACAGTCGAATGCGAAGTTGTGCTTCTTCCTCTGTAAACGTATTGTTTTGGGAGGTGGGATCATGATGAAGACCCAACTCGATAGACAGCCGAACTAGGCTGCCGACCAGTCTCCACAAGGAACGACCTTGCCGCTGCACAAAAAGCTGAGAATGTTATGAGTGATGAATGGAGATAGAACCTCACCTCCGTATATAGGTACCAGTGTAACAAGATGAGGGCCTGAAGGCTAGTGATAGTGACACGGAGGTGGGGCTTGACGGCCAACGCGCGTTCAAAGAATTCGTAGTGCTCGGGCCATTCGTTTGGCATGAGTTTCTTTGCGGAAGTTGGGCTACTGGTGGGGGACCTGAGGCCATTGTCGAGAGTTGCCTTGTGATTGAGTTCGCTCAAGGTACCGAGAGCGAGGATGAGATACATGCTGCAAACGTAACCGGGATCGTGTTGAATATTTTCCCTGTCGTAGAGAGAGTTGAGCCGGCGTTCGAAATCGGGACGGAAGAAGACGGGACGGTGAAAGTTGAGATGAGAAAAGTAGACTTCGACGATCCTGTTGACCATTTCACGGTTTTTGGGGAGCCAGATGGTGAGTTTCGAGCCCGGTGGGATTGGTGCACCAGCGTTTGTGGGAACGTGGATGGAAAACCAAACAGAAGGATCGCGGGGAGGAGAAGTCTCTGTAATGTTCTGATCACGACCGGAAGTGAGGCCATTTGAACCGACTGCGAGATCTTCTCTGTCGTTCTGGGCGGCGAGTTGGGTCTCATTCATGATGAGGGGGTGGACGCCGAAACTCTTTGCGATGGCCTGGATGAAAAAAGATGAGCTTTTTTTTTTAAAAAAAAAAAAAGGGAGGGGAGCGTACGCGGGTGTCGGAGACATCAAGAGACTGGGGGTCCTGACCCTTGACCTCGACGGAGGGGAGAGGGGGAATGTGCTGGGGCTGGATCTGATGGGGTATGTGCTGCGGGGGAGGGGGAGGGAAGCCGGGATGCATATGGGGGGCATAGGAGCCGGGCGGGCCGGGAATGGGAATGTGGGGGGGATAGGGACCATAGATCGGAACACCAGGATGGGGATAACCGGGAGGAACGAGGGGAGGGTAATAAGGGGAGCCGGGAGGGGGCTGGTTTGGGTGCTGTTGCTGGAACTGAGGGCCTTGAAAGTCTGGTGGAGGGGGAATGGAACCGTCGAGGTCTATGCCCTCGCGGGCACAGAAGTCGTCGAGATTTGCAAGGGCAAACCCAGGGAAACGGCGTTTGAGAAGAGCATCGCAGAGGGCGATTTGGCGCTCGATGAACTCGGTGTGGCCACGGAGGGTGAGGGTCTGTCTGTGCCTGTCCTCCTGCTGGCAGGGGACGCCTGCGGTTGCGCAGGCGGTGCACTTTGGGTGTTTGGAGTCGCACTGGGCCGAGAGTGAGACAGGCGAACGGAGATTTGCGGTCGGTGACTACCGACGGGACTTGCCTTAATTTTCTTGCTCCTGCAGCGTGCGCAGGCCTCATGGGAGCGCCTGAGCCGGCGTGGCTCTGAGGAGGAGGCGACGTCGTCGTTTGGGGACTCTGGTTTTCTGCGTTTCTTGGAGGGCGCTTGCTGATTGTGGGGTTGCTGGGGCTGCTGAGGCTGCTGCTGGGCGGACTGTATGTGCTGCTGACGCTGATCCATGTGGAGGAGGGAGATGTCCGAGTGGGGAGGGAGGATGTGTGTCATCGCTGGTCGTCGCCTGCACGTCTCCCCCGCCGTCTCCTTTGTATCAGTCACGTGTTGGTCCCCCCCTTATTTATCAACCACCATGCCGATGCAGCACCCCAACCCGTCCGAGTACACGCTCGACACCATGCGCGACACCGACCCACTCCTCCCCCC
>JBBPTO010000169.1:0-44358 GCA_038094155.1 Pulveroboletus cf. aberrans | reverse complement strand
CTTCCTCCAGTCTCGTACCACGTCGACTGGAGGTAAGCCCCTACGTTACACTCGTTACAGTACTTTACTCACCTACCTCAGTCCTTACGGACCCGTGTTTCAGGTGAATATATTAAGTCTCGTACCATGTCGACTGGAGTCCTTACGGACCCGTGTTTCAGCTCGATGATCTTCAATACACACACTCAAACCCTCTCTGATGATAATGACCTATATCTACCCACCAAGGAGAATATGGAAGTCACCCTTGATCTAGCACATCATCTCTTCCACTCTGCATCTATTCTCCAGGTGCTGACCCCTCTGTTGCCAACACCCATGCCACAATCTGGAAGAATTTTCTTTTCTCAGAACCCTCTAGACCCACTCAAACTCCAGAAAGTCATTTCTTCTTTCAAGCCCATGGAGCTTAAGCTCAACCCCCCAATACCCTTTGATGGCAATACTATCAACTCCAAAGAATGGCTGGACATTGTTTCAGCCTACCTCCTAGTCAACTCCAATATCTACCAAAATGACAACAAGAAAGTTGCCTTCACTCTCTCATATATGACACTCAGGTCTGCTCAAGTTTGGGCAAAAACCTTCAGAAGAAAGGCCATCACCAATAAGAGCTTCAGAGAATGGTCTGACTTCATCAATAAGTTCAAGAAATCTTTTGTCAGACAGGACAAAGCAGCTGACACACTAGCATGGTTGTCATCCACATGCATGACCAAGGACAAGAAAGGATAGTGGACTCCATTCATCATAGACTTCAATGCTGAGTTTCAGGCTCATGCCATGAGACTCTCAGCCACAGATTCCATCCTTATCTCATTTTACCAGCTAGCCATTGCAATGCCCCTTAGCACCAAAATTCTCTCTGTGGAGGACATTCCTGAAACCATCAAAGGATGGTACATACAAATGCACAATCTTCTTTCAGAAACAATGGGAGAGAGTAAACCTCATCACCAAAGCCTGCAAAGGAAGAACAAACCCTTCCTATGCCTATGCCACTCCCTCAAAACCACCTTGAAATCCTAACATGATGGACATCAACATGGTCTCCATCCCTCACCCCCAGAAACTAACTCCCAAAGAATGGAAACATTGTCATAAGAAAGGACTCTGCTTCAAATGCAGAAAACCTGGGCACTCAGACCAACAATATAATGTATCCTTCAAAATGCTGAAACCCTCCATCAAAAAGATGATGATGAAGAACCCTGAGGATCTCCCCACATTAAAAGAATGTGAGAAAGATGATGAAGAAGTGGTCAGAAGAATGACCAACTTCTACACCACAGATTTTTAGAACAGAGAACAGCCTTGATGTCTGCCACCTCCTACCCAGTGTGTGCTCCTGTAACTGTATCTCATATGATGAAATCTATGCAGATCCCTGTTGAATTCATCATACCTTCACACATCCTCAAAACTGTCAAAACCTGCACCATAATTGACAGTGGCATGGATATCAATTGTATCAACTGGGGCTTCATTTGAAAGAACAAGCTTCCAATCACCCAACTTGAGAAATCATTCCAAGTCTGCAATCTTGACATGTCCTTGAATGAAAAGGGCAAGATGTCTTACTTCATGATGCTCTTTGTCAACATTGAAGGGATCACCAAAAAGGTCCTTTTCTACATCATGGATTGCAGACAACAGAATATCATCCTTGGATTGCCTCAGCTCAAAGCAGTCAACCCCCTCATTAACTGGTCTAGACAGACCCATATCATCTCCAAGTCACTTGACAAGTTGAAAGACTTGTAACAAACCCACATCACTGACCTTGAACAGCATGACAAGTTTTATCCCATTGCCATATCCAAAGAAACCACAGTTCATCAAGTCTATGACAAGAGGCTCTTTGATTACCTTTAGAAGGACAAGAAATCTGAACTCATCACTGTCTTCAAAGACTTCACTGACCTCCACCATGTCACCCACTTCAGAGCCCACTTTACCTTCCTAGGAACTTCAAGACACTGGAAATTCATCAGCTGAGTCACCACTGCCACTGAACTTGTGGCTGTGATGAAGAGAAGTTGACTGACCTAGACTGCTATAGGTCTCTGGATAGGAAACTAGCAGGTCAGTAACACAAAAAAAGAAAGTGAAAGAATGATTGGTTCATTTCAGGGGAATTGCAGGTAGAGGATCAAGAGAAAGCAACTGTAGGACTTACAGGATACCTTGATAGATAATCTAGAAGAGCTTCTGAATACCTCAGACATGGCTGACTGGCAACAGGACTTGATTCTTCTAGGATCAAGAGAGAAAGGATAATCACCAACATGGCTGGATCAATGATAATGATGAACTAAACTTGAGGTAGATAAATGACAGATGATTCCTTTGCTGTGTGCAAAACACAACTTTTATAGTCTGGGCACACCTGAGACTCTAAATACATGTAAAGAGCATGACCAAATTGAAAACTGGATCATCAGATTAACCTATTCAGTGACCAGATCAATGGAACCAGATCAACCAGATGTACAAATGAAAGTGTCCAGTGTAGTAAAATGAAGGTTTGACTTACCAATGGGTGATGGACAAGGATAGATTGGACCAGTGATGGCACAGGATATAACAGATATGAGGACAGGAAACTACCATTTCCTACAGCAGCTGAGTAAGCCAAGCCCAAGACCACCCTACCCTCCGAATATGCTGAGTTCTCTAATGTCTTCATGAAAGAAGTGTCCAACCACATTCCCCCATCTCATCCATATGATTATAAGATTCACATCAATAATTCCTTTGTTTTCAAAGTTCAGAAAGTCTATCCATTGTCTCCAGATGAAAGAAAAGCCACTAAAGACTTCACTCAAGAGAATCTCAACTGCAGAAAGATCCATTCCTCAAATTTCCCCCAGGCCTTCCTCTTCTTCTTTGTCAAAAGAAGGATGGCAAACTCCACCCTTGCCAAGACTACTGCTACCTGAATAGGCATACAGTTTGGGATGTGTACCCTCTCCCCCTAGTCTCTGATCTTGTCAACAAACCAAAGGATGCCAAGATATTCATGAAGTTTGACATTCATTTGGAATACAACAACATCAGAATTAAAGATGGTGACCAATGGAAAGCCACCTTTATCATGCACAAAGGTCTGTTTGAACTGCTCATTATGTTCTTTGGACTTATGAACTCCTCTGCTATATTCTAACAATTCATGAACAACTAATTTAGGAACATTATCACCAAAGGATGGCTTGTTATCTACATGGATGACCTCCTCATCTTCTCCCCTGACCCAGAACTCCATGAAGAAAGGACCTGTCATATCCCATACATTCAAGTTAACTCCAGCCTCTGAATCAACTCTGCACATACCTTCAGCACACTCTCCACCATTATGCAACTCTGTTCCTCCAGACTTATTTTAGATTCCCTTACATATATTCCTTGTTCTGTATTTAGATTAGCTTGGCCTCTCTGTTCCATCTGACACTGTGTAGCACAGCTTTGGCTCATTCCTGACCCAGAGCACAGCTCCAGCATATGATCTCTTCAACCTCTGACTTACCTATTTACATAGCCTCTGATTTCCTCCATATATATACTTCAACTCTATATGTAGATAGCTCACCCTAAATATCATCTTAGACTTCTCTTTCAATCTCTCTCCAGATCCTCCAATGCATCTCTGACCAAAAAGGCTGTGATGGTGCAGAGACACGACACACAAGCCATGCATCAAGCCTTCACCCCTCTGGACCTCCAGCCATCTCCAGCCATTCCTTCCCTTCAACCTCCAATCCCTGACCAGAGTTTTAGCAGAGGAGATCTGGTCTTAACAGAACCAAGCACATCCTTCAGACAATGCAGAAACTCAACCTGCACTTAAAACTCAAGAAATGCACATTTGCTGCCTCTGAGATAGAGTACCTTGGAATAATTGTTAGACCTGAACAGATTGCTATGGATTCTGTCAAGCTCAGTGGGATTGCCTCCTGGCCCATCCCTGTGAAAGTCAAAGACATCCAGTCATTTCTCAGATTCACCAACTTCTATTGGTGATTTATCACTAACTACTCCTCAGTAGCATGCCCTCTTATAGACCTAATGAAGAAGAACCTTATGTGGAACCAGACTCCAGCATGCCAAAAGTCCTTCAATAAACTAAAGGCACTCTTCCTCTCAAAACCAGTCCTTCACCTTCCTGACACGTTCTGACTGACCAATGCATTAAAGTTTGCCACCAGGGCAATCCTTCTTTAGACTGATGCCAATAAAGACTGGCACCCCTGTTTCTACCTCTCACAGTCATTCTTCCCTGCCAAAAGAAACTATGTCATTTATGATTATGAACTCCTTGAAATCATCCAAGCCTTGAAAGCCTGAAGACACTAGCTCTCAGTCTTCCCCTTTTCTGTTCAAGCATTCACAGATCACAAAAATCTGACATACTTTCATCAACCCCAGAACCTGAACCACTGGCAAGCCTGCTGGCTTCTCAGTCTTGCTTACTTTGATCTAAAAATGGACCATGTCCCTGGCTTCCGGCTTTCCACCCCTGACATGCTCTCCCACTGCCCAGATCTTATTGTAGACAAAGAAGACCATGCAAAAACAACCCTGCTTCCTGACTTCCTCTTCATTAACCTCATTGACTCCTCCTCCCTAGCAGGAAAACTTGCCTTCTCCTCATTCTCAGACTCCCTGGTCCTCCAAGCTTTCCAAGAATTACAAGAAGAGGTATTCCCTGCCTTCCACTCCTGTCTCTCTGATTGGTCATATACTGACAGAGTCCTGTCCTATAAAGGACAAATCTACATACTTGTGCCATTGGCTAGTATCTATATCCTACCAATAATTTTGGTTATCCAGTTATGTTTCATAACTCATACCTATCCCTATATGATAGAGACATATACTGAGACAAATAAGTCCTGTACTGTATATAAGAAGAGCTCCCTTATGGTTGCTCTCCAGTTCCTCTAGTTCATTCCTAGTAACTCAGACAGTCAAGTCAAGTTCTCTCCTTCTCTGTCTTACTCTAAAACACTCTATCTTGTGATACTTCATATATCCTTGGTGAGTTCTTCCACTAAGATTCATAACCTTTTCTCCCCCTATCAGTCTTTGACTGGTAGGACTGTCCACTACCTCAGAGGACAAGATAAAGAGATTATTACATCTCTTTAATAAAATCTCCCTCAAGTATGGTAACACCACTTGAATGAATCCTGGATGACGCTGGATGGACCCTGGTCACCACCATAGTAACAGTCACCTCTTTAGTCAATACAATTCAGAATATGTGATTAAATAAGTCAGCGCGACAGACCCTCGGACAATGTTTTGAATAAATTCGGTCAAGTTATTCTTCATATTTCGGAAGCCCAAGTTGGGCCCACAATGTTTAATACCTTTTCTGAATATGTAACTAAATATTTTATCCGATCGTGCCCGAGGTTGTTAGTTCACACGTCCACTGGCTGATGTAATCCGAGGTTTGATGCAAGTTGCCAAGCGCGCGTTCAATGCAACCTCTTTTTCTGGCTTGTTAGATCTGGGGTAGGTCTTCAAGCCTGAGCTGCACATGAAAGTCGTGCGAATACGGGCCTCATCGCAACGGCAGAATTTCTGGATCACTCGAATTCTGCATCCTTGATGAAAAATCATGACCAACACCAAGTCGACGACTTCCCATCATCAACCAAACTCTCTCTCTGGTCCTCTTG
Organism: Pulveroboletus cf. aberrans; assembly: GCA_038094155.1. NCBI lineage: Eukaryota > Fungi > Basidiomycota > Agaricomycetes > Boletales > Boletaceae > Pulveroboletus > Pulveroboletus cf. aberrans. The sequence continues at coordinate 38,671 of JBBPTO010000169.1, read as the reverse complement.
TCTGGATAGACTGTGAGATGACTGGATTGAAACCAACACATGACAAACTTCTCGAGATCGCTGTGAGTTGGAGTTCCTGGGATGGTAGCGTGAAATACTGATGACGTTCCTGTATTATAGGTGATTATTACCGACGGTAATTTGGACGCAGTAGACGACGGGATCGAATTTGTGATCGAAAGAGATAAATCAGTGTTGGACAAGTCCGTGTTGTTTCGTTCTCGTTCGTTTTCGCCATCTCACATTACCGAGTATGGATGAGTGGTGTATAAATCAGCATGGTAAGGTAAGCACCGTACCCAGCGGAATAGAAGGTGACGTTTATTTGAGAGGAACCAGTCAGGTCTGACGCAAGCCTGCCTCGAATCGCCCCACAGCAAGGACGCTGTTTCGAAGGCGGTACTCGAGTACATCAAGAGTTGGATCCCAGAAAAACAGACGGGCGTGCTCGCCGGTAATTCGGTTCACGTAGATCGGTTATTCTTGGCAGAGGAAATGCCTGACGTCGTGGATTGGCTACACTACAGGTGAGTTACACGAGACGCACCCTCATAATTTAATGTCCATTTGAAGGATTGTCGGTAAGGTTTCTTGTTGATGATGCGTTCGCTGCCTGATCGGGGAGTCAGATGTGTCCTCCGTCAAGGCAAGTCCTACGCCAGCTCATAGTCGTGGTACCTTGGCAATCGTAATGTTTCAGGAGTTGTGTCGTAGATGGTATCCCGGAACCCAAGCTCCGCAAAAGGTCTTGAGCAGTCGACACAGGTAAGTTTCAATTTCGCTACAGGCATTTTTCTGATGTTCATGCAGAGCGCTTGATGATATCAAGAGTTCCATTCGAGGTTACCTATCTATCCGTGATCTGGTCAGTCGACTGATCCTCTGATGTAGAACTCGCATGGTACAGAGAAAATATATTTCGCAGCCCATAGAACTTCGGCCGGCTGTCGGAATCAAAGGGCACTCGGAGATCATAATCCGTTTGAACTACCGGAGACAACCCAGTCCTATTGCGGAGCTGCGATGCGTGACGCGGTCCATGCCTCTTTTGAAGTGCCCATGTACTTCCAAATGATCTCCTGTATAGTCAACTCCCCTTCAGCTCGGAAGCCTCTGAAAGAAAAAGCACGTATTGTTGGCCGGCAATGCCAAATAAGGGGCATTCTAACATGGAATTTGGGCTGTGATATTTCCGTGAAGAAGACGGCGATGAACGCTGCGAGCAAAGAGAACTAAAAGCATAACCAACCTCATAGCTTCTCATGCAACCTTTTACCCCAGAGTGGATTGACGCGCTAATACTGCTGCAGACCCTTAAACCACAGGGGCCTCGCTACCATGTCGGCCAACGCAGCACGGATTCTGGGTGAACCCCGGAGGGGACGTTGAACAAAGTGATCGGCAATTCCAAGTTGGTGTCTCGTCGTTTGCCTTTTTGAGATATCCCACCTCTACAAGAACCCTACCAGAGAGGAACTCGGTTGAGGTACAACTTTGAACCCGCCAAGACCTTCTCCGTGTTCACCAAATTACTGTCGTTTGAGGGCAACGGGGTGCGCATGTACGCAAAGCTGGTCGAGGATGCCAAAGAGATCTCCAAATCATTCGAGTCTTTGCCATGATCTAGTTTACTCATGCAGTGTTTCTTCCCAGCCGTCACTCGAAAATCGCTCGGTTTGACATTCATCTGCGAAACAGGCCGGACATTTTCCTGGTCGTTGAGGTTGGGTGCCTAGGATTGGTCGGAACGTATGTTAATGTTACAGCAGTGTCCTTAGCTGAACTGTTGACACCGCAGCGACATGACTCGTCGGACGATTTACTGAAACTGCGTTCGGCGCTGGCCTTTCGGGCCCCGTGCTTTGGTTGACGGTCTAAATACCTGTGTCCAAGATCCTACCTCCCTTCTATGTACACTGTGTCTCCATGGCCGCATTATTGAATTGCACGAGCCACCTCGGCGCCGCAAAGATGGTGACAATGACGCGCCGCGTTGCAAAGAGGGGCCCTCGCCGACGCACGCAGTGCCGTGGACTCACCCTGAAAAGGATATAGCTTTGGAGTTACGACCTTGGCAAGTCTTAGATATGAACTCAATAACGTAGAATGGGGACTGGTGAGTGGACTCGTGCGCTTTGACAATTGCGAGGGACCGAAAACCCGAACAGGTAGTAATCCACGAGGTGGACAACAAGATGGACCCAACTACTAAAACGAATCACTATCAGTACCTCTCTTATTTAACCACACCCGGCACCTCTTCCTCAAATCATTCACGATGCCTTTTCTCTCACAACCCGTGACTAGCCCTTCCAGACAATCGCCCCAGGTTGAGACTTCCAAAATGATCGTTGAGCTTTGGGGGAACGAGTCGAGTGTAGCCAAGCTAGACTTCGCAACATGGGAAGGGCGGGCTATGCACCCACCTTCCAACAGCCAAAACTCGCTGGTGAGTTGTCGTGGAGTGGGTTGACCGGCATAGCTACTGAACAAGTTTTCAGCTCGGAGATCTCGACGTTACGGTCGATGTGCAGCAGAGCTCATTTTCCTTTGACCACAATATTCCTGCTTTCCACGACGATGACTTGCTTGTGTCACTTCAGGGCGATTGGTGGTAACCATGGGTCCCCAAGGTCCAAACAATTGATCACAATGGAAATCCGTTCACCGACTTCAAGTTCGACTCGGATGGTGTCAGGTGAGGGGAGGTTGCCAGTCTCGAGAATGTTAGCAGAACCCCCTACTGGCAGGAGATCCACAATTATCTTCAGTCAATCTTTGAATCCCCAAACAGTTCCCAGATCCAGGCGCACTTGGATGCGTGGAAACGTGAACCTAGCTCTTTCACAGAAGACATAATGGAATTCTCGGAAGTTACCGCGGACAATTATTCCGTCGTTTTCACCGCTTCCTCCCAGGCAACTAGCATCCCAGTCGTTATTCCTGGTTCTCCGTGCGTGCCGCCCGCTGGCCGCACCAGCTCGTCGACTGGCGTTGCGGGTAACTGGGGAGCATCACATGAGGGAAAACCCGCCCCGTCTTGGACACGCTCCACAAACTGAGCGGACTTTGCCTAACGCCACACCGCTATCCATCGACCTCCGTTTACTTCTTTCCCAATCCCTCGGTCTTTCTGTGCCTGTGGAATCGCCCGCTTCATCCATCATGTGGTTTGATTGTCTGCCTGCTTTCAGTGTGCACCGTTTTGACGACGAATTTACGTTATCTGTATTATCATCTCCAACTCTCGTCACTTGTCGCTTGCTTCCGCAACGGACTCTTAACCGGTCTGATCGTTCATTCACCGCGAACAAGCTCTTGAAATTCACCCATCCATGCCACCTCGATGATTTATTATTTTTACACGATTCACCGCGGCATTGCCTCTACACCCTCTCAGATGCCCAAGTTTTGCCGCAGATTGTATCATGGAACCGAAGCCCCACAAAGATATGGAGCAGCAGACATAGGACGTTCACCGTGACGCAGAACGCTGGAAGACAATGATCATGAGTCCCATACCGAGAGGTTACTCAGTGTTGACACTTGGCTCAGGCAGTCTGCTAAGACTCTGATGTAGAACTCGCATAACTTTCGCGCCTTGATAAAAAGTACACAACGCAGTCCACTCATCTTCCAAAATGCCCGTGTATACTATATCTTCCCGATGACCTTATTACTCCTCTCTCGAAACCTCTTGGCGAAACGCATTTGATTTGCTTGCGACGTCAGGTAGCTCAATCTCACCTCTTATAGTATATAGTCTTCGGGCGTTTCCATCACAGATAGACAAGTTGCAGGCCGAGGGCACTCAGGCTGAATGCATGACCATGAACATCGCTGCCTCTGTCCCATAACCTTTCAACCCCCACAACTTCTGGGCAAAATGTCGGAGCTCACTGTCCCTCTTCTCGCATTCTCGTTTTCTAACCACAGAATCCCACAAATTTACGAGCACCCTTCATTGCGATTGTGAACCAGAGAGAGAGAGCTGACTCGGAGTCTTGAGTCAGATTGCTCTGTGTTCAGCTTAGGAAGAGCGAGGGACGAGTCACACGGGTCCGAATGTCTCGGACAGCCGGACGACGTCAGCATCGTTTCGTAGTAGTCCTCTGAGAATGAATTTTGGAACCCGAAGATGCTGGTGACGAACAGTTTGACTTCAATCCGAGACATAGATTATTCAGGCCAAACATTGTTTACGTGATAGTGGATTATTCTCGAGGTGGCGTACCACACTCCAGTCAAGATGAAGAGACCACTTTACGTCGAAGGTCACAGTCAGGTTTCCTTTTATAGTCAGATCCGAGAACTGATTTCGGTTTGATCTCACTGATGCATTGTAGATCTAAAACATGAAGATCCAGCTGCCGGCGGCTACGTGCGGCAAAGTCGTATGTCCGTAACAGCTGGAAACGAATTCACTGGCAGGAAAGTCCCGAGAGCCTTCAAAACATTCAGAAGCTCCCCTATTTGTAATCTACTGAGGAGGGGTTATGAGCCACAGTCACTCCAACTGTTACCTGATCATCTTTCTTCGACCCGCCACTCGCATGGTTCGCCATACACCTAGTACATCATAACTGAATGGCACCACACGGTTGTCAACGGGTATCAAGCATGGATGATGGCTGCGATCTGTCTCCCCGTCCAGGAGTGGCGGTTAAGCCTCTGAAAGGTCGCAAGAGGTTTATGGCAGATCTCTCCGAGCTGAGCGCGCATCCGGAATTAATCGCTCACGCTGGACCGTGGACTCTGGAGAGTAAGCTGTTCATCATGTTCAGTATGTTTCTTCCGGCTAACTCCCTGCTTGTCACCAGGTGTCAAAGCTGGTGACGAAGAAGCGTCCATTGAGCTCGTAATCACGAATTCTACCGAGGTAAAGACTCAGCGAATCGTTCTTATCGTGTCTGGTAAGTGTTCTGCGTAACTTATCTGCTCGTAATTAGTTTGAAAATCCACGCAGATTCGTCTAGTTATCCTAATGACCACACCTATTTTGGGTATTCCAATGACGCAGGATCCTTAGAGTCTGATATTGCCCACGTCATTGACCAACTACCTGCGAAAATTGGTTACACTCTGCAGCAAGTCGGAGAGTTCTTCCTAGAAGCCTTGGCTCGTAATGGTAATATTGATGACGGCGACGAGAACTGGGAAGGGGAGGAAGAAGCTGAATCGCTGATCATAAACGAAGATTTAGAGCTAGCAAGTTGTCTTGGGACTTCTCAAGCGCCACAGATATCACTCAAACAACTCATGAAGCACGTCTCTCGGATTGGGTCAAATCTCATGCTGATCAAGCTTCATTACAGGGACTTCGTCGGGGTTAAAGCTGCAGGATATAATCCGAGCATTTTGTGGACGGCAAGAGATCAGTTTATCCTCTCCGTATCCATTCCGGTCTCGGATCTCTTTCGGCACATCCTCCCTTATGCATTGCTCGCCTGGGATAGACGCTTTTTGGAGCCAGGATACTATCTGACACTTCTGATATCGGGATTTGACGGAGTTTACCCTGTACTTCAAAATGACGGCGCGCTGGCTCCGGATTTCCTTCGCAGAGGATCGCCCCTCAAGTTCAGGGTGGGTTTTACGAAGAATTACAAGCCCTCCACGGTCAATGCTATGGCCGCTTGTCGCGAGTTTTTCACTCTAAACGTGGAACACAATAGAGACGTAAACGGAAGACGAATGGTTTCGGAGTTAGACATAGGGGATTTGCTGGATGATCCAGATCCGGGTGGGCGGATTTCTCCTCTGTGATTGCCAGGAAATCACTGACAAACCCCCGCGTTCAAGGCATGTTTCGGAAGATGAGTTTAAGTACTTCCTTCGAAACCCTGTTCGACCAGCAGTTTCTTCGATTGTTACGTCTTCGACGCAAATTGAACCTTGGTTGGGCCAGCGCTGAAGAGCTACTTTGGCAGTCAGAAACAATTCAAGAAGATCCTGCTACCGTCTTCGAACAAAAGAGAGAGGTGGGTCTTGATGATTGTTTTTATAAAGAACCTCTGTGATCCGATCTCTTTCCAGGAGTTGAAGATTGCAGAATCGAACGAGAGGAAAATGCCCGGGTCAGACTCGCTTCCGAGCGACCCACTCGAGGCCGATGGTTCGGATCTGAACATTCTGAAGATTTCATTTGTCTTCTTGTTACGTCGGCTAGCAGTATGTCTCACCATGACTTCACACATGAGCCCTACTGACAACATGACGTAGCTCTCGACGTGGCACTGCGTCGCCTGTCACAAGAAACTTCGGGCTCGAGAGGCGCTTCGTCCATATGTCTGTTCCTCTGGGCTCTGCGTCTTCCAGTATTATACATTGAACCTTGGTCCTTCCTTAGAGGTACGCACATCGGTATCCAGTATACATTGGTTTTCTTAATCCAACTGTCTGAGTAGCATGAAATCATCACTAATGCGGGGACAGTGGATTTACTCGTCTCATTGGCATATGTTGCAGCTGCCGAAAACGTACTGAGCGAACCGTTACCGCGCGGCATGGGTTTGCGCGTGCGTCGTCCTGAGGGTTCCGGCATCCAGGTAGACGAAAATGGTCTATGTGATTTTGACTCGTTATGTCTGCCAGAGGTGCGTTTACGTTTACCCCACGAACTAGACCAGAATGGGATGCTATCCGATCCTACCAGATGAGGAAGATGATCGCAAGACTGCTAGGGTCGTTGCCCCCCGTAAGTGCACCCGATCGCGAACGTCTCTACGATCATCTGGTTAACCAACAAACTTAGATCAAAGAGATGAAGGAGTATCTGCAGCGCCAGATGACCAAGGGTAACATGAAACCAAAGATCATGGACATGGGTTCCGACGTGTTGCCTGGAGCATGGTCTGTTTTGAGGTGGTAAGCATTAGGCACCCCTTTCACTGTGTGAAAAAATCACTCATGATGTCGGAGCGTAGGTGTGTTGCTTCGTGTACCGCTCACATCCAAGAATTGACGAAACCAGAGGATCGCCTCAGAAACTTCGGTCAGTGATTGTTCCGGAGCTGGATATGTTCCAATGCTTACATGAAAACATACTTCAAAGGCCACTTCCGTCAATTTCGCTTCTTGGTCGGGGCGCCAGACAAAGAAAAGAAATTCCTGAATGCATTGCCTCAGGGGGAATATCCGTCTATTTTTGCAAGCTCAAATCATCTGTCAATTTGCTCCATCTCACTAACGAAATGGTTTATCAGGCATTCCATGGTTCTCCGTTGAAGAACTGGCACTCGGTGAGTCACCCTCGTAACAACACACCGCTGCCATCATGACCTTTTACGAGTAGATCATCCGACACGGACTGTGGTTTAAGGATGTCTTGCACGGAAGAGCTTTCGGTCATGGTAAGTTGGGGGTGTCATTTATTCCTGTCAGAGTACTCACAGAAATCTTCTCCAGGAGTCTATCTTTCCCAAGATGCCTCTTTGCCACTGAATGACTATGCTACGCCTTCGTCGACCGTGTGGAAGAACAGTGCGATAAAGCCCAAGACCTGTTGCACCCTCGCTGAAATCGTCAATCGCCGCAGTGATTTCGTGTATAGTTTTCGGACGTGCTTTGTCGTGAACAAAACGGACTGGATCATGTGGTCAGTTTCATTTTGTATTCGACCTCCGCGCGTTCACCCCTTGTGGACAGCCGTTACCTCCTTGTCCGGACTGAAACCGAAGAGAATTCTGGAGACATGTCAATCAGTCAGCCTTTGCGAAGGCAGCAAGAGCCGATGGTGGGGCAATATTTGAGGCAACCACACAACTTGTCGATAACCGATGGAGTGATACCGATAGACGTTCCCCAGCCAACACATCATGTCGACCAGCTTGTGAGCGCTTGCAATGCGGCGCGACAGGATATTACGCTAGATTCAGACGATCGTGCTATCTTTGATGGACCCACAGGGGAGGCGTATGGCTCCGACGCAGACGCAGACCCGAAGCGCGCGTGGAAATCGGATGACAAGTGGATCCGGTGGAACGCAGACGCGCTGCTTCCCCCACCAGGGGAGTCTTCAAAGATTGCTTCTGCTACGCTTCAAAGAGAGTTTAGGGCAATCATGCAAGAACAAAAGCACGCACTCGAGAGAAACAATTTGTCAACATTGGGATGGTACTTTCCACCTCAACACAACGAAAACAACTTGTATCAATGGTTGGTGGAGCTTCATTCGTTCGACCCAGAGCTTCCCATCGCCAAAGACATGGTCTCAAAGTGGGTCTTTGGGCGCACAGCTCTACGACCGTGGTTCTGATGATTCGCAGAGGTGTCTCCTCTGTTGCGATAGAGATTCGGTTTCCACCCAGTTTTCCTCACGCTCCACCGTTCTTCCGTGTGATTCGGCCGCGTTTCCTGCCATTCATGCAGGTAAGAAGTTGGGTGATTCGCACGGGTTGCTCTAACATCACGACGTAGAGAGGCGGTGGTCATGTAACAGTTGGTACGGTTGTATGCTCGAACTGGAAAGCTGTTTCACGGTAACTGACTTTGCCTAGGGGGTTCCATCTGCATGGATTTACTCACCTCGGACGGTAATTTCGACGCGCTTTGTCCCGTATATCGTACTGAACTCAGTTGCAGGTTGGCTGCCGAGCTACAGGTAAGTCTTGATTTAGTCAATAGGCGGACACTCATCAGGTTTGTGAATGGCAGCGTGTCGGCATTGTTGTTACAGGTCAAGCTGGCCATGTCGTCCACGACGCCATTTCCTGCACGACTAGGAGATGATTGGGCAACGTGAGGTTACCGTTTATTCGCCCACATTTTGTTCATCGCATTGGGAATTCAGGGCGTACACCCCGGAAGAAGCGTTGAGGGGATACGTTCGGGCGGCGGTGTCTCACAACTGGAAGGCAAGTTGCAGTGAAGTGAGGCGAATCCAGTTGCTGACGAATGCACTTCACAGATCAAGAACGAGACGGAAATTCGGCGGCTAGTGACGGCATGATGACGGTCTGTACGGGATGTTTTTATTATGTTACATATTTATTTTTGTGAAACTTGCCAAGCAAGGATTATGCCTGTGATGGGAAGATCATCGAGTGGCTGAGTTCGAAAGAGGACCTTTCGGCTGTCGTCGCCGTCGTCGTCGTCGTCGTCCCCGCCCAAGCAACGTTTTACATCATCCTCTCCTTTCTCCTTCCAGCCCGCCCTCCGTCGCGGAGTCGTTCTTTACCTTTGAAAGGGTTACCAACCTTTGCACATATATAAGTTTCTAACATCATTTCCATCTATCGGTATGTCCAAGGAAAAATTTGAACTTACCCATGCCCGCGTTGGACACGCTGGTCGCCGATCCCGCTACAAGCGCAGTTGTGCGTAGTGATTTCTGCTCTTTGCGTTTCTGACAGATGAGTCACTTTCCAGCGTGCGCTACTGGCGGATTCTATATCAACCCCACCTCGGGAGCGACCGTTTCGAGCGCCAACCCGTTGAATATTACCTGGGACACCTCGTGCTTGCCAAACACGTCCGCCGTCGATATTTACCTTATCGCCCCGACTCTCGCCAGCACCCGCATCCACGAGTGGCAAAACGTCAACTTCGCCCTTGGTAGCTACCAGGCGACCCTCCAGCCCAGCTGGTGGAACGACTCATCCTCGGTACCCCTTCAGCTCTCGATTGTCACCACTGGTACTCCGCCTTTCCTCAGTCCCCTCCCTGCTGGACCTGTATTTACTGCCACCTACACCGCTCCATCCGACGGTTCTACTCCGGCCGGCGCCAATCTGAATTCCCCAGATACTGTCACAGATGTTAATAACTTCCCCACCAACAGCTCCCTCTCAAGAGGCAAAATTGCCGCTGGAATCCTCGTCCCGCTTTTCTTCATCGCCCTCGGCGTTTACATCTACGTCAGGGTCAACCGTTCCAAGGGCAAAGAGAAGCGGAGACGCTTCTCCGAGGCTCTCGACAAGCGCATGTCGACCATCTCCTCAGATTGGAAGTCGATCACCCCAGCCGGCGCCACCGCTGCGATTCGCAACAGCATGGCTGTATCGAGCACAGGAACCCGTTCTTCTGCATTTACGTTTGGTGCTATCCGTCCCGTCAGCAGTGCCATGGCTGTCGAAGCTGACTCGGGCAGCATGGATAAACAGTCCCTGGACGTGTCTCAGATGACTCACATCCGTCCTGGCATCCGTGCATCGGCATTCGGCGAGCGTGTCTCTAGGGTGTCGTTTGCGGCTGACGTCCGCCCATCGACGGAGTCTCGTCGTATCACGGCGACCAGCCGCACGTTTCGCTCGTCTCGGGCTTCATCCTTTGTCCCACCTCTCCCAATGGTTCCCTTCCCAACCAAGAACGACACTGGTGACATCTCTCCCACGCAGACAAAGGGCGCATTTTCTTTGACTTCCGAGGACATCCAGGCCCATTTGGAAGGCGAAACCAATGTAGAGTCGCTTTCCGATATGGATGAGGTTTGGCCCTCCCTCTCCAGTGAGTATGCTTGGGGTCCAATCTTCGCGTGATACTCACCCGACCGATAGTGATGCGCACTGGCGAAGAACAAGAAAACGAAGATGAATATGTTTTGCCGCAAAAGAAGAGCCTCGACCTCCCCATGCCACCATTCCCTGTACATCCTGCGCCTGAGTCTCCGCCCACGTTCCCCCCTTCGGGTATGACGTCGATGCCCGTCAACGCGATGTCACCTGACGACATGTTGCGAGCGTACGCCACCCGCAACATGATGTCCCCCCCTACTTCCCCGGTTGCCTTCCCCGCACGCGTGCTGAGCTACAATGGGAGCTCCATGAGAACCCTCTATACTCCAAACACTCCTGAGGACTCGACTTCTGGTACCAATGTTCGTGCCAGCGTCACGCAAACGACATCCTCGGCCTCGGAAAAGAGATACACTAACTCGTACGCAGCCGTGGATCCTTACGCAGGCTACCTCGAGTAAATATCACCATCTACAAACATCTCTTCTTGCCTTGTGACTCTTGACTTTCCTTGCCGTCCAATGGTTTTGTTCCTGCTGGTGTCGATCTCTTCAACTCAGAAACATGTACATCTTGGCCGTGTTTGATAAGACGTATACTTCCCTTCCGTAGGCGTTTTTTTTTCTTGTGTCGTATTTTGCTGTGCTCTTCCTCAAACACTGGAAGCTACAGATACCTTTGCTCCCCTATCTTTATTTTCATACCCTTCCATTTTATACCTTCCAGTACTGTGAAGCCTATGATACTCCTTGCCAGCTGATACGTTGCATTGCGTTCGTTGACCGGTTTGGATTATCGTGGCGGCGCTGTGAGCTTCTTCGCTCATATAGTCTTTCTAAATCCTCCTGCCTGGAGCTCGAGCGTTTGCCTGTTACCATAAACCTGCGCAGTTCAATGTCCCTTGTCAGATTATTCGAGGGTTGAAAACGGCTTGATGGACCACTGATCTGACGGCTTCCGAAATTCACGAACGTGGACCTGTGTTCCTAAAACAATACTTACATGTTGGCGTTGTTTGCTTGATTGTGTTGATCACTTGCAAAATGCTGTGTACAACATGGAATCTTTCTACTTGTTACAGTACTTTTTTCTATACAGAAGCATGCATCTCGGATATGGTGTAACGGCTAACATTACCGCCTCTCAACAGTTGGTGGTTGACCGCGGTAGCTCGGGGTTCGACTCCCCGTATCCGAGTTTCTTTTTCTCTCTCAAGTGAATCATTGAAGGCGATGACGCCTTGTATTCTCCACTGCCAGACGTCACTGAGCGTTGAATGTTAAATGGGCGATGTGTACAAGCGCACACATCCTCGAACATGTCACCGGACCGTCCAACCTGTGAACGCATGCGACAATAGAGACCGTCAAGTTTCAACGAATATGATTCTATTTGAAACTTCTCGTGAACTTGTTTGGGGGTGGAGAGTCAAGAGAATGGCCCAGCACGGCCACATTCACCAAGATACTTAAAGAGTTCGGGCGACCCACCCCCGTTCGTGATAAAGGCGAAGTCCTCAACTGGGCCACTGCACAGCTGTATTGGTTCACTTGGTACAAGATTCACTTTTCATGGCCGTGTCGGCGTTGGCACACTCGTTAACCAATCAGGTGATCCTGGAGGCCCACCTTCCAACAGCTGCCGCTCCATCCGTTCTTTCGTTGGTGGCGTCCCGGACACGTAGGTAGGGTTCGGATGGGTGCCTACAGCCCTGTCACACGGCCCCAATCGATGAGAGTATGTGCCACAAGGAAGTTTCCCGGTAGTATCCGTGAGCTCTGGTTGGTTTGACAATTTGGCAATATGACTTAACCGTAGCAGGTAACACCATTTGGCAAAGCGAAGCGCTAAATTAGGCCTCCGGAAGCAACTTTTCCAGTGTTCTGCTGGATGCAATCCACCAGACGTTAGAATGCATATCTAGGGTTTACCCTTGCACTTCTTCACCGGGTCGTTCTTGAAATCTTACTCCTTCGGGGATAGCTTGAGATTTCGCTCTGCCGTCTGTCGGCACTCCTGAGCAGTCTCAGACGGGGCTTCATGGAGTATGATGGCAATTGCTCCCAACCTGCCATCTTCGTGTCTAAACAGAATAGTATTATATCTCATGGTAAGAACTTTGAATTCTACCAGCGGTTCAAATCCATTCCGAGCTCACGGTCTAGACCTCGCCGATTTACTAATGCAGAAAAGCACAAGGTGACTACTTCGTTATTTCTCGGCATCTCTCATCAGACTTCCTCGCGAATGGCACTGGCTGCAATCCTTGTCAAGTCCCTTCAACCTGCAGGCATCAGGCTTCAAGGCCACCCTTGCGACACGGCCTCAGTCTCACATTCTGAGTCCGTCTACTCTCGTCGATGTTCTGTCTCATGCGGTTAGGATCTATCCCGCCAAGAATGAAACTTTCGGTTCATTCAATTTCACAACCTTGCTCGCGCGCTTGTCTAATTGCCTATTGGTCCAATCTTGTTTATTTGACCGAACATGAGGGCAAAATCGTTGCTATTTGTGTTTGTGTCGTTGCGGGTTACGTTCCGTACCTCCAGCCCCCCCCCCTCAATGAACAACAAGGGGCTCGTGTTAAACGCATCACCAGGATCGCTGATTAGACTATGAAATCGATTCACGTGCGCTCGGGATCGTAGCCAATGGATACTGTGTGCCATCCCGTTGGGCTGTTGAACCTACTCTCTTCATGACTTCAGGATCGCCTGGATTTTTGAAGGTTGTTGATATTCACCAGACCATTCTAGCGGCCTGCTCTTCCAAGGGTATCGCATACGACTTGAATCTCAAGTCCAACATACTGAATTGTGCGTCTTTCATTCGTTCCTGCCCTCCTAACTCGATCTGTGATCAGTAGGCAGAGTTTGATCATGTTGCTGGGTCTCTTGAGATGCATCCAACACCTCTCCTTTTCGGCGTATCTCAAGTCCATGTCGACGTAAAGGTCACTTTGTCGGCTTCCCTTACTCGATTGAAGAAAAATCATTCAATATCTCAACTCCCCCCAACCTTACACGGGATTTAGAGGAGAGGCGTGATCTCTTCGGGCCTTTGATTTATGCTCTAAGGAGCGCACAATAGCAGTGGTGAGGCGATCGTCTAAAAGACTGTCGAAATATGCTCGAAAACCTCGCCCACCTGGTTTCGGTATGCCGAATATCGAGTTTCACAAAAGGGCACAGAAATCTGATCAGCACCCTCCAGTGCTGCATGTACTTATAAGTCTGTAACCCCACCGACCTCTCCGTTTCGAGCCGGAATTCGAGTTCCGAAAAGTCGGTGTGCCATTCCATGGATGTCGGAAGTGCATTGGGAGTCCCAAGGATGGATACTGTTTGTTCCGAGGATGAGAATGGGGAACTGCAGTTGTGGTTCCGTTTGGTACTGTGACAATGTCCGAGCGACCCGGTCGTCGTTCGTTAGGGAGGGGCCGGTACGGCTCGGGTGAGCATCGGCATCGCCCGGGTGGTCTTCTGAGACTCAGTGGACGTGTCAAGGAAACTGCCATTGTTCATGGAAAAGACTACGCTGGCTAAGCTTTCTCCCAACCGTTTTTTCTCCGTAAACAGGGTGGCTTCGCCGAATAAATTTCTGTTTCGAAGAACTGCTCAACGAGACCGGTGGAACCTCGTGCGCCCCCTTAAAGCGCGTATCCACGCCAACCTCCTTAATTTAGATGGGGGACAATTGTTTACATAAGCTTATGCCGGTAACTTCCACCTACGTCATCCCATCCGAAAGAGACAGGTGCAAGTGAAACTACTTTTTGCATCGCCGAAATTCCCACGATTCAAATTCTCAAGCCGGCGGTAGTCTCCCTACTCGCCAAGTGGTGCGGAGGATTACGATGCTATCCTGCCCTCGGGTAGCACTCTTCCGATCTTTATGGTTCACTTGGAAGTCGGCGAGGTTCTCGTCTCGCCAAACAACGATCTTTCTACGCATTCCGCGCTCGAGGTTTCGAGCAAAGCCTTCTTTACATTGGCTTCTCCGTGCACACCGTAGTGCGTGTTCTGCGAGCCCGAAACAGGGATCGAGTAGGGTCAATATCGTCGTCCGTGTGCATGTCTGTCATCGAAGTACATCGCCAAACCCATGGTTAGGTTTCCGGCCCATTGTCCTATTCTTCGTCACAGGAATTCTCTGCCGCCCCATGTAGCGCATGACTCTTGCACACTGATGCTCACTGCGTCGGGCAAGTTCTTGCCAGCATTGCGGAATTTGACTGTTGGACGGTAGGAACCACGCGGCACCCAAGTTCCTTGAGCAGTTTCAGCCCAATGTTGTACCATCCTTCAAGTTCCAGAAGGTGGCGTACCTCTTGTATTCTGTATCACCATCCTACTTTGATCTCGTTCACGAACGGATGCTTTTCAAATTCGAGTCGCGGTTCACAGCCATGCTGTCGCGCTGGCATCGAGTTCCCGGGCCGCGGCGCCTACGTTTCCACATTTTTTCACGGGCATCACTGCGGCTGACTTTTTTACAACGGTAAGTAACAGTTATTCACCGGTGAAAAACCCCGGTGTTATCAGCTATTGTCCTTTACACTGTACCTGCAACACCAGGTCTTCATGTTCCATTTCCGAAGGCTTAGTAAGCACTCCGATCATATGGGAGCACCCTTGTATGACGCCATGTCCTTCTCGCTGATTCTGCACAGTATCAGCACTTACCTCCACTTGTCTAGATTCTCATCTCACTAGCGGATGCGAATAAATACGCCCATGATTCACCCTTTCTTCATACTTCCATCACCCACTCAGCGGACAGATCTCCCTTGTCTTCTACGCTAGTCAATACTTTCCTTCTGCATTCACTGCTGCCAGTTTTCATGATGAAGTGCTCTACCATCTTGGGTTTCCTTGCTCTCTCGCTTCCCTTCGCAAGTGCCACCCCGTTGCATAGCCAACACGAAGTGGCCAGCCGTGCGCGTGGTGATGTTGACATTCACAAACGCTTCTCCAACGCAGCATTCACCGTCTTTGACGACGGTTTGTGAGTACCAAAGCTACGTCAGGGCCCTAAATTAGTTCTCAACTTGGTCTACCAGAGGTGCTTGTGGAGCTTGGAGTAAACCCGGCGACTATGTACGTGGCTTTGGTTGTCAACAAGACTCTTATTCACAATGAGTCGCAGATCGTGGCTCTCAACGGCGGCCAGTTTGACAACTCTCATTGTTTCAAGCATATCACCATCTCATGCAATGGGCAAACCGTCGATGCGACCATCGTTGACATGGTCCGTTCGACACTCGCGTCATACGTGTTCTTTTCGCTCAGTGATTCGTAACAGTGTCCGGGATGTCCCTACGGTGGCCTCGATCTGTCTCGTGGCCTCTTTGGTCGTTTCACGGGAGACTCTACTGGTATACTCTATGGTGCATGGTGGTTCAAGTGATGGACCAGTTGGGGTACCTTGGATGATTGGGAGGGTATCCTTTCGTCAGAAGCGATGCTCGCAACACCAATACACACGTACCTCCTTTGCAAGGCGGTACTTCCCTTTTTCTTTTGGGTCCATGTAGTGGCCCTTGTTTCCTAGATGAGGTTGCCTTCTCGCTCGAAAATTTGTACTGTTAGCCTGGTGTCTTGTTTGGTCCACTTTCTCTACCTAGAAGTTGATACCCTGTACACGTTGCATGTACTCTTATCGTCAACAATCTTGATTTTTGAATTTGGAAATGAGCTAGCTGCTCGATCACCTTCAAACCCATTTAGATTCGAGTGGTGATGTGATACCCGGACATGTCGATGACAAGAGTGCGTGTACAGTTGTTATTACAAACTGTGTATTTTACGATCTACAATATTTTACGTGAACCCGTCTTCATTTGTCGGGGAGAATCAAAGCGAATGGCTCGAATGGGAGCTTACTCACTAGATTCATTGCTCCTGCGATTGCGGGGCGCACCACAGAGAGACCTTTACCCTCCTCCCTGCCAAACGTATTACTTCTACCCTTTCTCATAACATGACCATCATCTTCCTCACACGTTCGCGAGAATGGCTCTGCCACGCAAGAATGCGTGCGCAGGCCTGCGCACGAAACTGGTACTGGGTTCCGGGAAATAACAATTTGGTGTGTTGTCTGTGAACCATGCGTTGTGCACCCCCCACCTTCCACCGACACAATTCGGGGTCTTTTCCCTCCTGGCATCGTGACCTTCTTCCATTGCGCGACGCGGTACCAGGTCACAAGGACACGCGCCAGAATTGTGTACGTCAGGCTAACCCTTTGTTCCTTTCTTTATACAATAAGATCGTGGCGTCGGGAGCAATCGCATCCCCGCGACATGTGGGCAATCATCGAACGCCGTGTGATGCTCAGGCTATAGTATCATACGACGAACGCACCTTGGTGCACCGCCTTGAGCTACTACTATTGCAGCCGGGATATCAGACAACTTGGATACGGACAGTAACGAGAGACGGTGGCGGCCACGTGGTCCCGCTCGCAGTAGAGGTTTTTCAGTGTTTCCGCTCCGAGTCCAGTACCACATGATGTGGGAAATGCAATTGCTTCATTACCGTACGTGTTCCTATCTGAACATCTAGGTCGCCACAGCGAGCTCACGGCCGACGAAGGTGCGTTCTTCGTAGTACTGGAGTGTCATGCGGCGCCACATAGTTGCCAATATGACCGTCGCGGGGATGTGATTGGTCCCGAAGGTTTCGAATCCTCCTATGCTTCAGCCATTCAGCGAACTGAGCATATGGTCCCTATGCGATCGCGGGTTACTCGTACGGTAGCGCCGTTGCTTTTGAGGTTGCCAACCGGCGTCTCGAGGCTACCGGGTGACGAATTCAAATCCGCTTGTTTCGTTAACATGTTGCCGATTGCATGACTGGACGCGCGACATGCTCAACCTATCCTAATTTCTCGGCCCCGTGTCGAAGGAAGTTGCGAACGACCTCGTGCCATCATTGTGCGTGTTGTCTCGCGAGAGGATTACCTAGATGTCGCATGAAAATTGTCACGGTCTCCTCCAGATTACTTCACTCCCGTTTGAGAAGCTCAGACATTGAGTTGAAGATGTGTCACTCATCGAGGGGTGCAAGGCATACAAAGTCCATGTGTATGAAGCCATCAATATCGATTGGACCTTGGACCTCGGCGACGCTACCATCTTTAAATGGCGCTAGGTGCACTCGCAGGGGGTGGCAGATTGTATGTAGGCACTGGATGCAGGGCGTGTTGTGGGCGAGAGGTGAGGATGGAGCGCCAAGCGCTCTCCGGGCCGACCCAGAAGCCATACTGCCAGGTAGGGGCAAGCTGCAATCCCTAAAGAGCAGGAGTGACCGACGACGCGTGCAGCGAGCGCTGAATACCCGGCCAGGAGGTGGACTTCTACGACACACGAGTTGGATGGTGGCAGTGGGAGTCGTAGTCATTATCACATCGACCTGAGAATATCGGTGGGGGGCATGTCATGACTGGGTATTGATTAGTCATCGCTCCGTTGTCTTGACCTCCTTTTCTCCTTCACGTCGAACTTCTCTATTCTAGCAACCAACGCGACTTGTGATGTGCGCTCGCAACGGTCTCTGGAGAACATGACATGGGGGTGCATCAGTGGCGAGGTCACGGCCACCCGAATATAGCGTCGGTGGGGCGGAGCCATGGCACCGGAAGGTTGTCACCTAAGAGCGTGAGGTGAGTGCGAGGGGTGGGAAATTGGACGAAGTTCGGTCGCTAGGTATCGTGGGGCAAAGCACGGCACAGGGTGGCACGGTAAGGGTGGTAGGGCGGGAGTATTCATTTACTGGAGGAGAGTTAGCACCCTTGGCAGCACTTTTTTTCAAGTTCCCGCGGTTTTCAGACCAGGATTTCTCACATAGTTTATCAATCAGGTTTGCGATGTGATCTCGAAGGTTTATTGAAGTATATAGACATGACGGTGGACAGGTACCTAGAACGAAAGGAGGGCAGATATGCCATGTTTTCCCTTGATGTTGCTCAACATGGTGGTTAAACCCTGGAACATCGTTTCTGCCGCTTCCTCTGAGGGATAGACTTCCTCCCTCGCCGTGGTTAGCTGAGCAACGCCTTTCAGTCGATGAGTTTCAAGGACAACCTTGCGTCCTTCAACCTTGCAACAGAGTTTACCGGGATGAGCAGTACCGGGATTACTTGTGTAAACGACACAGTTCACATGTCGAGTAGAATTGTCCACTTGCAAACGCTTGGGAAAGTCGACGGTTGTCCAAGAGCCGTTCGGCGGCTGAGTTTGATTCAGCATATAACAGCAGAAAGAAGGAACATGCACACAATCAAATTCGGAGCCCCCGCGACCAAACCAGCTCTCTGAACCCTCCCGCGCTCAAAGCGCCTCCAGTCGTAGACCGTCCGAAACCAGTTACCGGTCACGGTAGATTTTCCTGGGCGACTCAGCTTACGAGAAAACCGAAGAACGATGAACTGACCCCATTCACCCACTGACCCATTCCTCGCACAGTTTAATTGCAATCTGAACCACTCTCGTGCAGTTTCTGCGTTGTTGAAACTGCACACCCCACGAATGACTGTCGGAGATCGCAGGATCACCTCGTTACCCTCTACATTCCATGAGCTTTGTCCTTCTCCGACGCTAGCTTGGTAGGTAAATCGATCGGTTTCTTCCCTAATATAGGTTCAGTAAGGATATAGTTAGGATCCTCGTCGGGTGCGCACCGCAGCAGAGAGCCTTTAGTGGGTTTAATCGGTTGCCAGTTATCCTCGAGATAAACGCCAGGTTCTCGCCCAGAGACACCGAACCTGACATCAAAGTACTTATGGGTCACTTCTATACAGGTTGGCGTTATGCTCTTAACGTCGTGTGTAGCAGGTCGGAGAGTGGCATGTTCCTCAAAATTTGACTGGCTTTTCTTGACAAGGGGTGTCAAGCTGTTCCCTATGGTGGGTGAACTATTCCACGTTGGTTCGCCATCAGATACCCAGTTTGTCACATGAGCATCTTTCGTAACTGTAGCAGAAATTAGTGAGAGTGTAATTACGGAACTATGTAAAGGTTTTACATGGATCGAATTTCGATGACGTTGACTCGACCTTGGTCATCGCAGAGAGCCGTGCTTGCATCACCCGGAAGCGTGGTCGCGCGGTGGGTTCGCGTGAAATAGATTCAGAAAGTAACTCCCATAGAACATCATTGAAGCCGCGTTCGCGCACTTGGCTTGACATTGGACGACGGAGTTCAAGAGTGCCTTCCCGAACCTTATCGTCAGGCTCCATGATGAAGGGAACCTCACCCACAAAAACCTGCAAATAAACACCAGATCAGTGAACGGAGGGCAAGGGCATGCAGTTTGCAAGACCTCATATATCATCATTCCGAACGCAAATACATCGGTTTCGAAAGTTAGAGGCTGACCTCTCAGTGCTTCCGGTGCTAGGAATCGCAGTGTACCCGAAATTTTGCCCATTATTTGCCCTGTCACCCCAGGGGAGCAAATTTTTGAAAGCCCAAAATCGGTGATGCAGGCCTTCCCAGAATCATCCACCAGCACGTTCACCTATGAGTACACCGGTTAGGCACGCGACAAGTTAAATATATATACATACACCCTTGATGTCACCGTGAACAATTTGCTCTTCGTGGAGGTAGAACATTCCGAGAGATACTTGAAACACCTTTTTGAACAACTTTGAGGATCAAGAGAGCCACCCAAGTATCACTAGGACGTACCAACTTTGTTCGATCTACGGTCGGATTGCCAGCTAAGTATTGGATAAGATTACCATTAGGCATGTATCGCGACACAATATACGGCGGTTGCTTCAGAGTGGATGCGCCATAGAATGGAACGATGTGATCATGGCGCAGTCTGCTCCATATTTCAATTTCCCTTTCCAGAGCCTGTGCACATATCAGACAGGATTTGAATGTAAAAAATAACGACCAACCTCCTTAAAATTCCCGAAGTCCTTTAGAGTCTTCACTGCAACTATTGTTCCCCGAAAGTTTGCTTTAGAAACGGTAGAAAACCCTCCACGACCTATCATGCCACAATCATCAAGGTCATATTCAGTGATCAACCACTTGCTCTGCTTAGGCACGCTTCTTCCTGTGGTCACCTTGATACACTCTAAGCTCGCCTGTATCACCTGCGCCTCCACTGCACCATTGGAAGTCGCATGCGTTTTACGTAGTTTCTAATAAACAAACCATTTAGGGCAGTACGATGAATGTCCGAATTCGAACCGTAACATACCCTCTCCATGACGGCCATAGCTTGATCCTCATCCTCCTCGGTGCGGAGGCCAAAACAACGTCGAACTTCTTGATAGTTACCAGCTAGGTTCTTGAGAACCTGTAGGAGATCTGCGCGATCTTGTTTTGCTGCTTTGTCCTTCTCGCCTTGTGATCGAATCAACAGATTTATCTGGTTTATCTACGCACACAAGTTGGATCAAATCATCTCCCTTTTCGAACCACAGGCTCACCTGAAAAAGGTGGAGACAATCAGTAAGGTGCTGATTCGCTGCATCGATCTCGAAGTTGATATCATCAAAACGGAGTAGCGCTTTGAAGAACGACATTTCTGCAAGTCTTTGCATGATGGCTTGGATGTCCTCGAATTTCCTGACAGTCCATCTTCAATCTGACGATCAACATCATGCGGTAGTACACACACACTTTTGCAGCTCTGCAACATCAGACTCGGATGGTGTTGGAGCCTGACTTGAGCTTGGATGAACTTCCTTGATCAAGGAACCTGCTCGCTGGATGATGGCTTTGCATCTCTTTCTTGCGAACTTGATACGGCCATAAGTGGCCATCATTTCTTGTACTACTTTAGCAGCAGGAAGAAAAACGCCAAGTGAGCTAGCAGTGAGGCCAATCAAATCTTCGAAGTTGACCATGGTAAATAGTGGGTTTGAAAGAGCAAAGGAGATGAACAAGGGTTCGGTTTGACTGCTCCACTTGCAACGTCCACTTCACAATACAGGGGAGCTGAAGCGGACGTTAGAAATGCACGTCCACCACGAGGCTGCAAAGGTATACATAAGTACATTAAGTTTCTGGCCGGCCAGGTCCAATGATGCAAGCCAAATACAGTATTTATGGGCGCAGTGATGTATCTGGGTCCCTAACATGGTGAAAGCGCATGGTCGGTCAATCGGCTGGTCCGAATTTGCGAATCATAGCGCCTATCATAGGTGCTGTTCAGAACAGCATCTAATGATGATAGGCGCTGTGATTTAGCGATTTTACATTATTGCTTTTGTTGGCCTTTCCGTGACTGGAAAAATACTGCACAGAACTTGAAGGCAACCCATGCTCAGAGTTGTAGCAGGATTGGTACATACAACAGATATAATGCGCCAGTGTTGGTTGGTGGTGTTGCATTTTATTCATATGACAGTACAACGGATTCGGGTATATCCGGTTTACATAATTGAGTAAATAACTTTCGTTTCAACACCGCAGTCACAGACGTACTTCCACAGGTGGGCGAGGTAAGCATCTTTACATAACTGTGAATTTTTACAGCAACACCATTGTAAAAATGTAAGGAGCCAGGGGGAAATGCGACGATAGACTGGGTGATCCGCAGTGAGCGGGCGGATAATTTTAAAGCCCGATTCAAAGGTCCTTCCACAAAATGGAATCAGACCCTGACTCACTCAGGGTTCCAGTGGGACAGTCATCAAAGAGTCAAGCACCTACTCAGACTAATCATCTGAGTGCATTGACAGTGCAGCTATATCTGATGGACCATGATATATTTCTTTTAGATTTATTGTCATTATCATGCCAGTGACCTGGGTGGTTGCCCACTACAATCACCCAGCTGTTTGAAATGCACTCAGGCTGTGGCTAGGGATCATGGGTGCGCACCTAATTTTATACTTTGACACATACAGCGCTTGACCACAACATTTTATTTGTTATCAAATACATTTCACCTAGTGTTACATAAATGCTTCAATTGGTGATATTGGTGAGATTCTGAGGATCTGACAACAGGCTCTACATAAAGATGTCTAAGTGTCACAACCCGTTGAAGCTGGCCCACGCCCACTAAGTATTCACGTTTAGCAGAATGTCTACAACCACTCAGATTGTCCCGAATGGCACATACTACATTCAATCCTCAGGAGGGACCTATATGGAATTCTCAAGCAATCAGGCTAACCTGACGCTCTGGGACTACACCGGCTCTGAGCAGCAACAGGTGAGGTCCAATAAGTTCTGCGAGTTTTAGTTGACCCATCTCTGCAAGTGGAACATACAAGCTGTAGGGAATGGATCTGGAACATTCACTATTCAAAATGTTCAGTACCAAACATATGTCAGTGTGAATGTGCCGTATGCGGAGTACAGTCCCGGGCAGCAAAGTTCAACTCCATATGACTGGTATATCAGACTCAACACAACGAATCCTAATCAATATGTGTAGGTAGCATTTTTCTTTTCGTGCAGGGCTAATAGGGCTATAACAGGATTTCACCCGATAATACGAATGTATACTCATTGACTCCCGAAACCGATTCGAGCACCCAGGACAATCCAGTCAGTGCATACGTGTACTTGTATGTTGTTATTATGTCTACTGACCACATTTTAGGTAGTAATATGGCAATGCTCAAACTGTGACCTGTTCCAGCTTTCCTCCCTGTCGAACTCGACAACAGCAAACCAGACCTCGACATCGACCACAGGGTACGCAAGCCAGACTTCAACATCAACTGCAGGGTACGAGACCATAGGTAACCTGTCTGCTACGAGTTGGCTTGCACTTGCCATCACTTTCATTGTCTTATTCGGGGTGATGACTGTTGCAATCATCATTCTCTGCTGCCTGGGCCGTCTCAGGCTGACTCTTACGAATGTAGGATAGAGATGGCGAAAGTAGATACTCTCAGACTTGCTCTGAGCCTAACTTTTCATTTATTTAGGTAGTCCGAATTTGCCTTCCACCTGTCTCCAGTACTACCTACATATGCGCCAATTATTAAAAATTCTGTTGGTCTTCACCCTCTGACAGATCTCAATTGTTACGAGCTTCTACCTTGAATCCCAAGAAATGTTCATTTCCACACCAAATCCTTGCCATCGATTCGGCTTGTATCCTGTTCCGCATGCGATGAGTCAGCACGACAGCATTTACCTGACCAGACAGCCCTTCCAAAGCCGTCGCTGGCATAGTGTGGCACTGGCAAGACGCGTTCAGTTGCTAATGGAACCACAAAGTGTCACTGGCACAGCTTGGAGAATCGAGATGTAGGGTTGGTCGTCAGTGGGACGTGACAGGAGCAAGTAGCTGCCAGTGCCTGAAGAACTGCGAGCTGCGAAAAGGCAATCAAGTTTGAATCGGACATCTCACCACATGGGACAAAGATCGCGAACGGCCCGGGACGGTGCCATGACCCGACTGTCTGCCATCGCTTTTTGCAACTAGTAATTCCGAATTGTGCCCAAGTTGAAGCTTACCATGATGAGTTGGAAATCCTCACGACTCAAGTTGTGGCCTAGCCTTCCGGTGACCAGCCCGTCTATGAGGCAAACTCATATGACGGGCTAGCCATCAGACTAGTTGTGGCCATGGCCACGTGCCAGCAGCGCACGCAGCGCGAATCGGCCTTGCACCACATCATTGCCGCCTCCTTGTCGACGTGCCAATACTGCACACATGCTAGCTTGTGGTTGAAACTTGAACAAGTCTGTCGCATGAGCCAACCAAAACCACCTAGTTATCTTGTCCCGCGATAGGGATGTCCAGTTGCTTGTAGTTGCCCGCGATGAATCCGGGTAAGGATTCGAGGACTGCCCCACCGGAGATGTCCAATAGGTTGGTCACCTGAATCCCGGACGGCGGATTTGCGAATTCGCATGTCTGAATATTCGCCAGAAAAGGTCCGTCGAAGCGCTGGTCTGGTCTGGCCTACCCACCAATCATCTGACGGTCAACATCTCTATTGGTCTGTCAACGATCTTGTATTTCTGACGACTCTTGAGACAATGGTCTTTCTTCGCTCGACCTGAATTTACCTTTCGGATACGCCAGACTTGAAACTACGACGCGAAAATGGAATGGAATAAATAATAGAAAGATCACGGAACGACAGTATGACATGACGGGTGTCACATAGCATGTGCTGTAAAGGTCATTCAATAGTACATTTGCTTTTGTGCACTGAGATCTCGACCATTGGCCCCGAGTCAGGCTGTCATAGGCGTGGCTTTGTTATCACCACGTCCACGAGACCGATGCTCGCACGCCCTTGAAATGACGCCTGGATCCGCACCATGTGTTATACGGGTCGACTGAATCGTCGTACAAGTGGGTAGGGTAATGAATTCGGTCTATATAGAATCAGAATCAAGCAATTGTGAGATAGAAATGCGACTAACAGTTGGAGCGCCGTTCACGTCATGAGTGTCGATCATCTCACAGAGAGTCTCACGTGTAAGAAGGGTGTCCATGAGGGTCTTCCAAAGAAAGAAAGAAGTCAACGGACGGTATCGTGATAGCTCGGGATGACGACACCGACATTCGTGTAGATACGACCGGCAGGGATGGCGAACATGCCATAAATATCCGTGCTCGGAAGAACGAGAAATGTGATGAAAGCAGCCAATGCAAAAACCACGACAAATAGTCCTGTCTGGATGGCACCCCGAATAAGTCGATTGATGATTGTGTCCATCTTGAGGAAACCGGTCCTTGAACGAGATAAAACTATGATCAAAGTAACTTGTGATTGCGAGTGGTGGTTTAAATGTCACGCAGACAACAATGAATGAGCATACCAGTGATAAATATGTCTACTATGGTGACCATAGACCCCGTCACCATCACGACGGGTCTGAGAAGGCGGGACATCTCGGACAAGCTAAAATCGTAGTTAGGTTGTTATTGTGAAGCAGTTGTGAAACGTACACTTTGATAGACCAAGCCTCAATGCTACAAATCAAACCAGCGACGAAAGAAAGAACCGCCAATAGGATGACCACGCCGTGCAGGAACTTACTTCTGGTCAATCGCCTAATCCTACCGCAGAGATTTAGTTTTCTGATGTACTTGTAGCATCCTTATACTTGCCTAAGCCCTAGATACATGTGCGTCGCCAAGGCGGCAAGAGCAGTACCGAGGGGCGTAAATGTGTATGGCCACCCAGTAACTTCGAGGTCTGTTAGGGGAAATTTTGAAGAAGGGCTCATATGCTTTCACACCTCCAAGAGCTTTCGGATTTCCATAGTTTGCTACACTGAAATAAGATTTAGTTCGAGTGGAAACATCTGCACAATAAAATCACGAACACATAGTCCCAGGCCATGTATATTGCTCTATAGAATAATTGAGCTGTTTTGGAACCGCAGGATTATGAACTCTACTCACGCGGAGCTATGGAATGTATCCAAAATAAACATTAAAAGTACTGTGTATCTGGTGCCGCTCGTTAAACATATGCTCTTTCCGTGTCAGTGATCGACCAACTTTGTCACTGGTCCGTCGTTGAATTCTAGAAAACTGGATCAACTCGGGTGGACTCCCGCACACTTTTTTGCTGGGTCTGCTTACCTGTCCCGTAGTACATTATGAACTGGTATGTGACAAGGCCATACAGGTAAGTGTTGACTTCATTCGCAAACAGTCAATGGACAAAATGGATTGCTCAGAGCAGAGAAACTCACAGAATATACCCACTAAAAGGGCTCCTGTCGTTTCGAATTTCGATTTCGTCAATCAAAACCTCACAATTGACGGTTCATTGTAAACGCACCGAGGGTTGTATCGTATAGGCCCATTTTGCTTCCTAGATACTACGTCAATACGCACTAGACAACTAAGTGGGGTAGAATGAAGGTGATGATTTGTGCCTACTCGGCGGAATGGCAAGATATAATCACGGAGGAGCCTAAGATGGATTTGCGTGGACACGAAGGTTACGTTTAGGCTATTGGCAAGATATCATTAGGCCCTGAGCTGTTCCTCGGGAACATGGGTTCGGCAGGCATCCTCATGCGGTTTTCTACAAACCTGAATGCCGTTCTGCCGCGGTCTGTGCGGGGGATCTGATTGGACGCCAGCCAGCGAAAAAGCGAGACAAGGGTCCTTAAAAAGCGGACCCGAAAGCCCCTTGCCGAACGCAGATTTGAAGTTATTTCCCCGTTTCATTATTCGTCGGCCCTGACTGTCTTGACAACGAACTGCAGACCTGTGTTGGTGGCGTTCGGACACGACAGAAAGTGGTCAAGTCAAGTGTAGAGTTGAGAGGCGCAGTACGCTACTCAGCTGGCATCAAGGTTGCCACCGAGCGTTGAGGCTGCCTTACCTAGCGCGAAAGACTTTCAGATCCGTAGCGCCAGTGTGGGTCTCCGTTCATTTTGTCCCTCCTGACACACTCTAGTTTGGGGTTTCACAGTCACTCGAACTTTGCCCTGTAGACAAAGAGAAGCGTGGTGAACTCTCCATTGTCAGAACCTTGATTATGTTAACGATGAAACACATCAGCCAATAGGCCCTATGTCGTGGTTGTTCTTCCCAAGGGTCGTAATAGGGTCGAGTTCGGAGCAATATGACTCACCGCAAGGCACAAAGGGCGAGAGACCAAACATGTAGCCTGGATTGGGCCCCACCGTGACTGTGTCCGCCGGGTGTCTGGCTCCCATGTCGAACTGTTGACACGTGTCGCGGCATGCTCAAGAGGACAAAAACTCGTCACTGTCAAGAAACCGCGTGGTCAGTAAGATTCCAAATCGCTGTACTGTCAGCGCACTCGAATAGGTTCACCCTAAATTATGACCTGTGACCCACTACACATTCGGGAGAAGACCGCGGTCGCCGGTGGGACAAATAAACGAACGTAGAAGTTGTGTGCAGTTCAGAACGGCTAACTCTGGTATTATTCAGGGGTGCCAGTGAGGATGGATCGCAACTTGACAGCACCAAGACCATACCGGCAGCAACTTGAAGATGACATGTCTTCCTGGTAACGAGACCGGTGCAAGCATGCCACTTACCTATATCCCTGTTACTAGTACATACACCGCCAGTCGTACCGAACACTCGCCGTTCCGTAGTATTCTGCTTTTTGGCGAAACAGCTAAGCGCTTACCATCAACCAGAATTGCGACGATGCGGTACCAGCTGGTGATGCTGAATCGAAGTTCCTTGGCTCATGCTTCCACTGCTGGCAGTGGTCACGATGACGCAGTGGTACAAACAGACCCCGCTGTCGGAAGAGCAGATTTCCCACAACCCAAGGCCCGGGCTTCGCACCCTACTCTGCCGCCCGATGAGAAAAGAGTTTATGCGTCAGACTAGGTTACATGCACCCAGGCATGCCGCGGAGTGTAACCCTACCCTTTTCGCAGAGCCATGCAACCCGCCCTAAGTGCAGCATTGCTATATATCGCCTTCACGTTCCTAACGCTGATGTGACGGCAGATTCTGAAATACGGTCCTGTGACGACGACCCTTTCAATGTATGTCCATCCCCGTCCTCTCCTTCTCCGCAGTCAACATTGATGGACCAATGAAACGAAACGCCGTCTCCGGCCTCGGAAAAATATTGTCAGACCGGTTTAGCTCATTCCCGGGCCCTCCCGGGCCGGCACTGGCACGTGTGACTGCCGCATCACGAGCGCCAACCGATACGATGGGCATCTCCTTGCGACACGACAGACGTGGCACGCACAAATGAAACCCAGAAAACTCACGTTTCGCACAGCATCGAGGTCAGTCGAGAGTATAGATTAGATCCATCCGGCGACGTACTAGTAAGCGATGCTCTCTTTCAGAAAAAGAATGATGCGTTCATATCGCGCTACTCGAACATGTATTTTTGGGATACATGACGTATGATGTGACAGACGGAGAGGGTCAGCAGACCCGGCATCAACGGGCTGGATCTAATCCACGCGTTTTCGCCCGTCATCACGGAACTGAACGTGAATCCCCCCTCTGCCACGTTCAGACCCCCAAGTGGATGTGGATGCGGCAGTCGTCGGGATAGCCTTGTCCTGTGCGTGCGGTCTCGTCCGTGATTCGGATCTTCACTAGAAAGATTATCCCGATCGTCAGTGAACACGCGAGGAAGCGTACTTTACTCATCTCCGAAATTTCAGTGCGTACTACGACCGCTTGCTCTCCGAGTTCGAGTTGGTGAGAGAGACTGAAAGGTTTGAGTACAGTTTTCGATGCGAAGGAGACATGTAGTACAGCGAACGCCTATAGGACAAGCAATCTAGTACAAGCAATCTAGTACAAGCAATCGTACAAAGGAAACAAGGGTATGGAAAACAAGATCAGAGCGGCATTTCGTCGTCAAGACCTTTAGCCGCCCTTGAAATTTCAACGAGAGCCCCCCCCTCCTGACGTATTCGGGTCCGAGTAGTGAAAGAGACGGAAAGCTTGGAGTATGGTTTACAGTGAGAAGGATGGTACACGTACAGCCAACGCCTATCGTACAAAAAGGAAACAAAGGTATCCAGAGATCAGAGTAGCATTTACAATTCGAAACAGGGGGGAAGAGACAACGACGGTCGTCCGAGACCGTCGACCAAACCTTTGAATTACATCACAAAGACGTCGAGCTCCTTCATGTCGCCCGTCATGTATGACGGAAACTGTTCGACGCGTCAGTCCGCGCAGACAGCGCGCATGTGCCACGGACCTTGAGCCCGACGAGCCTCTCCTCGTCGATCATCATCCCAGAGTAGTCACCCTGGATCTCTCGCCGCACCTCGCGATACGGCAGCGTGGTCTCGACGACGTCTTGGAAGACGTGTGGCATGACGATGCGCGTCGGGTGGAGCACGCGATCGATCGTGGCCTTGTCAAAGCACGGACGATCGACGTCCTTCGAGCCCTCTGGGTCGGCGTTGACCACCTCGTCATCGACGGTGTCAAACACGCTGTACGGATTAAAGTCGAGCACCCGAAGCGTGCTCTTGCCCGCCTCCGCCGTAGGCAAGAGCATGACAACCCGTTGGCCGTGAACGTATCTGGTACACGTCAGCGCAACACGCGACGGCAAGGACAACGCCCGCGCACCTCAACCACTGGAACGTCCCGACGTGATGCATCATCCGCGCGTGTTTCCGGCCCCACTCGGACCACGGCACGACCACCTTTCCCTTGATCGTCCGAGTCGTCCTCACGTCGCTCGCCGGCGCACTCCCGTTCACGTACGCTTCCAACGTCCGATTGTGCACGAACGCGCACACTTTGGGACGGGTCACGGGCTCGTCGCAGGTAGGCATCTGTACGTACTGTACCGTCACGACGTGTATCCGTGCCTCGTTGGACGCGACGAACGCCCGGTCGGGCGGACACCCGGCCAGATACGGCCCCGCATGCGTGCTCACGCTCAGGATTCGCGCTGTGGGCCGGATCGCAGGAAGAGCGAGGGTCGTGACGTGCGTCAGGGCGGAGATCGGGCGAGAATCGTGCATCGGTGCGGGTTGCGTCGGACCGTTGGCGTCGGCGTCGGCGTCGGGAACGTTGCAGGTGAACGTGAAGAGACAGAGGGACCCGCAGCCGTTGCTGGTAGTGATGAAGAGTGCGCGACTGTTGATGAACGAAAAGTACCACGTGCCAGACGGGAGCTCAGTCCCGTTGCAGTCCTATCAGTCTCGTCAGCGCGTGAGATCGCCAGCGAGGACTGAGACGCACCACGACGACGTGTCCCGTTTTCCAATTCCATATCGTGATCCGGGGCCGAGAAGGATCGACGCAGTACATGGTCCCCACGACGTCCTCGACGATCTGCACACACACGCTCGTGACGGGGTACGTGACCGACGTTCTCAAGATCGGCGCACTCGCGTCCGGATGGATCTCGTTGGTCGAGATCGTCTTGACGTGAAGCTCCAGCGCCCCCACGAACGCATCCGTGCCAGCCATCATCCCGGGGCTGACGACGCATCGTCAGCGATCGCATCGAGAGATGGGGAACGACGACACGCACAAGAGGTCCTCACCGCTCTTGAACAACACCATC
This sequence comes from Pulveroboletus cf. aberrans, assembly GCA_038094155.1. NCBI lineage: Eukaryota > Fungi > Basidiomycota > Agaricomycetes > Boletales > Boletaceae > Pulveroboletus > Pulveroboletus cf. aberrans. The sequence goes on along the minus strand of JBBPTO010000169.1, from coordinate 8,252 downwards.
AAATCCTGCGACGGGTCAATCGCAAAGTCGCGCGTCGGGATCCCGAGATCTTCTCTTACGACCGTCCGCCCGTCGTCCTCCCGCCCAGGCAACCACGTCGTCGTCATCGTCCGTGATCCGATCCCGTGTTCTTCGTCTTCGTCTTGTCCGTGTCCGTGTCCATGCCCGTGCCCGTGCCCGTGCCCGTGTCCATGTCCCGCATCGCCATCGCCATCGCCATCGCCATCACCATCGCCCCCGTTCCCATCCCCGTTCCCGTTACCCAACCCATCATCATCCCCAGGCCACCACTCAACCACGTCCCACGTCGCCCGCCTCACCCTCGCCCTCGGCTGCGTCTTGCAAAACACGCCCCCGACCAACTCGTACGCACAGCACGGCCCCGCGATCGGCACCGTCACCCGGCGATCCCAGACCAAGTTTCTCCACGCGTCGCGTAGCGCTGTCAATCGCGCCAATCGATCGGCCATCGTCATCTCCGTCCCCTTTGTTGTTGTTGTCGTCATCGTCGTCGTCGTCGTCACAGATCGACGACGATCAGACATGCCCTCCCGGACGAGGGCGATGCGGTATTGTAGCCAGAGCGACGAATCGATGACGTCCCGCCATCGTCGACAAATCTAGAGAAAAAAAAAAGCACCGACGTCGGCCGTCAGGATCATATCATCAGATATGAAACGAGGGGGAGGGGAAGACGAACCGAACGACAGCCAACGACCGTCGTCACGCAGTCGATGGATCCGCATATCGCCGTCAAGAGCTCGGGCGGTAGATCGAGCAGTTCCACGACGGTGCGACGAGGAGCGTCGTCGTAGCTCCCGGTGTGTTGAGGTGAAAGCATCACTCCGCGAGGACAGAAGCAACCCCCAGTTTTATATCAGACGCTCCTCTAGCCGGGGTCGCACGGTCATATGTGAAACCCCCCCCCACCCTAAATACTACACGTCCTCGCCCATGATCCTCGCCACCAACGTGTTGCCCTCGTGCACGGGCGCCTCGTACACCGCAAAGGCCGCCTTCTTGCCCTGCTGCTCACCCTCGCTCGACCACCCCTTCCGTCGGTCCGCAAACACCGCCTCGCTTCGATCCAACAACATCGCCAGATCCCGATCGCTCAGCACCCCTCGCTTCCCCTCCCGCGTCTCCGGTACGACCTCGATGTGGTCGCCTTCCAGCTTGAGCAACGCCGCAGCCATGTCCGCGATGGTGTCCGCCTTGGTTCGTCCCGCCTGACCCGGCATCTTGAACTTGCCTACGGTCACCGGTCAGCACAACCCTTCTCTCGCCCGACCACGCACGCATGCACGCACCTTTGGCGATCACCAACGCCTCGAGTTTACGCTTCTCCGTTGCACGCTGCATGATTCGCGTCTCGATCGTGTGTGCCGTCACGAGTCGAAACACGAGCACGGGCTTGTCCTGCCCGATCCGGTGCGCCCGATCTTGCGCCTGCACGTCCATCTGCGGGTTCTGATGTTTTCACGTAAGCACTCATATCCTCCCAGTCCGTGTCTCACGCACCCAGTCTTGATCGTAGAATACGACCGTGTCCGCAGCCGTCAGCGTGATCCCGAGTCCGCCCGCGCGCGTGCTGAGCAGGAACAACGTCGGCGCGTTCGCACCCTTGCCTCGTTGGAATCGATCCATTTCCTCGCGGCGCTCCAACGGGCCCGTCGATCCGTCGATACGGCAGATCGACCACCCCTTGACCTCCGTCGCCCACGTCTGTCGGATTCACGTCAGCGAGCGTCGATCGGCAGACGAGCCGATTCACGCACCTCGATGATGTCCAACATCGTCGTAAACTGGCTAAACAGCAACACCTTGTGTCCCGTGCGAAACAGCTCGTCCAACAACCGCTCGAGCAACATCATCTTGCCGCTCGCATCCACCAACTCTGCCGTCGTCTCCGGCATCGGCTCGTTCGGATCCCTGAACAGGAGCGGATGGGAGCACGCCTTGCGCAATTGCATCACCGTGTTTTGCAATCGCATGTTGTTGACGCCCTTGACTGTGCGCGCCGTCAGCTCCAACGTCATCATCGTCCGACCGACGCCACGCACCGCTTTCGCGCATCTTGTGCCGTCGTCCGAGTTCCGCCACGTCTTCCGTCTTGAGTTCACCTTGGGGCCCGTTTTCGATCCGCTCAAAGTACGCGTCGTCGTTTTCGTCCGGATCGTACTGCCGTCGTTTCGTCCCTCTCAGTTTCCTCGGCGCGTCGACGTCGATCACTTCCTGGGCCGTCGCGGACGGGTCCTCTTTTTCGATCAAGAAGCGGCGAATGCGACCCTCGACGATCTCGTCATACAGCTTGCGCTGCCTGACGCTCAGGGGCGCATATATCACGTATTCCTTCTTTGGCGGAAGGAGACCTTCGACGTCAGCCTTGAGACGACGGAGCAAGAAGGGTTTGAGGATCCCGTGGAGGGTGGAGATGAGATGGGTGGATTGCGTGGGCGACAGCCGGGACTGAAGCGTGCCGAGATTGAACCTGCGCGTTGCCGTCAAATGTTGATCCTCGGCGTTTCGGAATGCGATAACGCGTACCATTCCTGGAAGGTGTCCAGGTCGTCAAAGATGTCTGGAAGGATGAAATTGAGGAGGGACCAGAGTTCTGCCAGGTTGTTCTGCGAGGGACGACGATGAGCGTCGTAGCGTGTCGAGGGAGAGCACGTACGTGGAGGGGCGTGCCGGTGAGAATCATGCGTCCCGCGCTCGGGTATTTCTTGATCTCTTGAATGAGTCTGCAGTTGAGGTTCTTGAGTCGGTGGCCCTCGTCGACGACGATGTAGCCCCAGTTGTATTTGGACAGCTGGGGCTGGTCGCGGATGATCATCTCGTAGGTCGTCACGACGACGGGGAACGACTCTTTTGTCTGTGCAGAGGGCGAGCGGGTATGGGGTATTCGCCCGTCTTCTTCCTCTGACTCGCCCAGGTCGACCTTGCGGCGCTTGGTGCGGGGCGTCGACGCCTTGGGAGTGCTCTTCCCCTTGCCACGCGGGGCCATGATACGCTCGCCGAGGGCGGCGACTGCCTCTGAGCCATCGTCTGGTTCGCGCATGACGGTGCGTCGGAGCTCTGCGCGGTCGGTGGGCGAACCGTGGTACATGCAGACGGGTATCTACGAACGCGGTCAGCGCGATCGACACGGTGGTGGACAGAGACGGACAGAAGGGGCAAAGCGACGAAATTCGTCGATCCAGTTGTGAATCACGCTGAGTGGGCAGACGACGAGAAACGGTCTGAAATGGCCCAGTTCGCGGAGGTGCGCGTTGAACGCGATGACTTGGAGCGTCTGTGGGACGGGTGAGCGACAAAAAGACGAGGGGGCGGAGACGGACCTTGCCCAAGCCCATCTCGTCCGCTGCGAGGGCGTCAATGATGTTTTTCTCGAGGAAAGGAGACGCACCCAGGATGCCGGACACGCCGTTCTTGTCGAGCGAGACCATCCATTCGACGCCGTCGAGCTGGTAGTCTTTGAGCTTCCCGCCGGTGACCAACGCGGGCTGGAGAAACTTGGGGCGCGGGGCGGGTGTTGTGGCGCTGAGGGGCTTGTCGAGCACCGCCTCTTCTTCTTCGGCCTCTGTGCGTCGTTTGGGTGCTTTTCGGGGACGTTTTGAGCGGGTGGCGGGCGCGACGTGCATGGCTGCGCGAAGAGCCGAGGTGCGTTTTTCCTTGTCCATCTGTGCGCCGAGGAGGTTGGAATAAGTAAACGATTTTTCGAGGAGACGTTCGAGGCGGGCGAAGCGGTCTCTGAACTGGGGGGACGTCAGAGTAAGACGGTGGAGGAGTAAATGACGTACTGCGTCATCGGTGTCGGGTGAGACAGAGGACTGTGGGTTGGGGTCAGCGACGCGACGCGGGAGAGGCGGGGACGTACGGGCCGGGTGGATTCCTCGGTGGGGGGCGGCGAGGATGCGGCTGTGCTCGCTGCGACGGACGACATCGTCGAGACAAGGAACGCGTAAATGCCAGCCCTAAGCCGACCTTGTGCCGTGTCACAGCCACCCCAGCGTTGTAGAACACCCACACCGGGGCCACGTGCACCATCTGACCTCACAACCCCGCGCACCCCCCTCCTATCGATCACGGACATGAGCCTTTGCGCCCAATACGGAAGCGAGATGGCCAAACGAAGACGATGAAAAGACGAGGCGGTCGAGGAGCGGTGGGGACGAGGACGATGAAGATCACAATTGTCGTGTTGCCATCGTCGTCGTCATCGCAGGGAGGTGCGGCGAGGTTCAAGTGAGGGTGGCAAAGACCGCGACGATCGTGACTACGCGGTCCGCAACTGAACCGACTTGGTATTGAACCTCAAGGTCACCACGCTGTCCGCCTCTCTCGACAACCTTCCCCGTAGCCCAACTACCACCCAGGTATCAGCTCAACATATCTCGCACTACACCCAGACATGTCCGATTCGGAAGGCAACAATCGTACTCCCTTGCTAAACAATCCGCCCCCGCCCCCACTAGCACGCTTGCGCCATGTACTCTCCCGCACATGGCTCACCGTCGCCGTCATGGTCACACAGGTCGTTCTCTGTGGTTTCATATGGACTTTTTCCGGCTTTAGGATGGCCTACGATATGGTCCCACTTCCAGATAACTTGGCTGGCTGGGTATCCAAGAACCCGAGTGAGACAAACATGTTGGTCACGATCATCTCCACATTTATTGGAATATTCGCATCATTGTGCGTTCTGTTCCCATATTCCATATTCTACGTGAACAAGGCTCACGAGCAAGATAGGCTTTTGGGCACCTCTGTCCAGCATGCATTAATTTTTCGACTCTCACGTGGAATGCGGTTGTTAACCACGACTGCATGGATTGAGCTTGCCAGAAATTCTCCCTTTCAAATTCTCCATCCTTTCCATAATCTTCGATGGACAATTCAATCTCTATTGTGGGTCGTAGCCACTCGTCTTCTGACAGCAGCGTACGTGAACATGCCAGTAATGGGGAATCACGTGATCAATGACGGTCTTCTCGCTTGTAGATGGTCGAATTTGCTGACGCCCGAAGTCGTGACCAAGCAGTTACCGACGATTGGACAAGAACTTGATTTATTCAACCCTGCGACGATCGACTTCATCTGTGTCTACTTTGCGTATCCGTGTTCCTCACAAGTTGATGCGATCTCTCAAGGAAACTACCTTGTTCCAGGAGAATATATCGACCGTGAGCCAATTGGTTAAGCATTAAAGAACCTCTCACTGTTGAACACTAGCCACCGGATGGGAAGCTTTGGTATCTCAGTCAGGCAGCTCGGCCGCCATCACTGCCCTCGATTCCAACTCTCCTTCCTTCGTGGCGTATGGGCCCTCCATGAATATCAACTCTTCAACTGGTAGGTATGCGCTCCGTTCAGTCACTATCCCGGAAATAATGGCGATGATGACAAGGAGGAGTACTTCCTGTCATGCTTAATGTCTCTCAAGTGCTTTCCCCCATGGCCCTAAGCAAAAGTCACTCGGGACTTTCCAAGACAAGTATCTTTGCGCAACAGGGCTCTACAGCTGAGGTATATTGTATGACAACATCTTCGACATCCCCCACCATCACTTTGAACAACAATTTATCATTTGTCAGGGTAGACAAGACCATCAGCTATGGCCTCCAAACATGGTCCTGGACTGTCAATTGTTCTGCGAATACCACATTTTGTCAGCACCTTTGATAGCCTGTTTTACGACACGAACCGACGATTTTGGCAGATACGGGGGAGGTACCGGTCTGGGCAAACACTCCGCTTTCAGATGGATCCTTTGCTTCTTTACAGTTCATGGCGACTTCAACATGTCCCTTCCAAGGTTTTTTTGGTCCGTCCAACCACTCGTTCTGTGAGTACTTTTATGATTGGCATGGTGTAACGACGCCAAACCATGACAGTGGTCCTCGTGCAGTTGCCAGCATACAACACATTTCATTTCATGAGTGGGAGTTCACTCGTATGCCAAATCACTCCGATCATCACCACCGCCAACGTGCGGTACAATGAAAGCGGAATCATTAGCGTCGACAGCGTCCAGGAACAAGGATACCTTCCGGACCAGAGTTGGCCTGTGATGTTCTTCCTGAGCCAAACGATGTGGCAAACGTTGGTGTTGGCTCAAACACCGTACTCGAACATCGTGGCAAACGGTGTTTACGACGTGAAATCTTCGACCAATTTCACTGGCAACCCCCTGCGAATTCTGGTAGGCAAACATCTCGTCCCCCGTTAGACTCGCCCGTTTCACGACGCATCAAGGAACAATATTTGCGAGGCGTCACAGAGTATCTGATCACGGTATCACTTTTTTCCTTCGTACAGTTCTCCGATCTAGGTTGACGGTCGTCATCGACAGTGGCTTCGCGAGGCCGCGAGCCTCAATCTGACACAATCGGATCTGTCACCGGCTCTTTTCGAGAACATGACCGTCCCGCTCGTCGGCTCCGTGAACGTGGAGACCGTGGGTTGGAAATTTCATCCGCAAACGCACAGTGCAGCCCTTGCGGTCATCACGCTCGTCACCGTGGCGACGGTCGTGTTCGGCGTTCACGCGTTGAGGGAAGCCAGCTACCAGAGACCGGGCAGCAACCCGGTTACTGCCGCGTTCTTTGATCCGACCGAGTTGATGGACGTGTTGTTGGCTGCGTCCGCGGGGAATCTTGGGGATGCGTTGTCACAACCCAAGGGGAAAATGAACATGGAGAATCTGATGGTCCAACTAGTCGGGGGGGATGGTCAATCTAAGCTGAACACCGACATGGATAGTGACGGGGAGTTCAGCGGCATGGACGTTTGACCTTTCGAGTTTGTTTGGGGAACGGATTCAGTCACGTCTTGCTGGGCGACTTCTTCGTATACTATGCCCTTTCAGTCATTTAACACTATAAGCCTCTGAAATTTTTTGAAGATTGCATGCAACTTGAAAAACTAGAAGAGATCGAACTTGACGCGGTGCCGCCAGTGTTGATCCTCGGGGTTTCAGAACACGATCGGAAAAGCAACACGCACCATTCCTGGAGAAGTTCACGAACGATGTCTAAAGTTTGGCAGGGTTCAACAGCTTCCGCCTAATTGCTCTGCAAGAAATAAAATCACATCATTGTGCGCTGAGACAGAGGTAACGCACATGGTGTTGCATGTCGGTGAGCATCATCGAATAATCACCTTGCGCTCGCGTACTTTCTGCCCCAGTCGCAAAGATGCGAGTCCTCATCGTGCTTGGACATGCGAATGAGCAATCTCCTACGCCACCACGACGATCGGAAACGTCTCTGTTGTCTGGCGCGGCAAAGTCTTGGACTGGATGGCGAGCAGGTATGTCGTTCATCGGCGCGATTTTGACCTGTTGAAAAGTGTGAATAAATTAGTACAAGTTGGGTTGACAAATATCAACTCAGATAAGTATGGTTCGACGAATGTACGTGCTGACCCGAAAAAAAAACAGGCAATCCATACGGGTGGTAGAAGGAACTCGAACTCCATCCTCAGGGGTGTGTGCTTCAAGTTGCAGTGAGTCGCGCAAAGGCCATCACATCGTTTGTTGATTAATTTTCTTCCCTAGACGCTGGCCACGAAACTTTTCTCGGTTCTCGTCAGTTCTATGCCGGATGAACGGACCGGTTCAAAGTTTATGTGGTTGAATTCGCCCACTCGGGCAAACCACTGATCGACATGGTACGGGTTAGCCAGTGGTATGCTGAGTCTGACATGGCATGTGTTTCGAGTCTATTTCTCAATTATACCTAATTACAGTTCACAAACCCCCCGTAAACGAAAGGATCCATACCGCCCTGTAGTCAAGTTTAGGCACATCAATAAGGACCTCCTTCGGGAGGTCTTGGAGTCCACCGGCTCTCGCTCGGATGCGAAGAGTGTGATCGAAGAGGCTGACGACAAACAAGATGAACATGAGCCTCTTACTAGCGCTGGGCTACTTGTCAGGCAAGACGAGGAATTGCGGGCTGACAAGGACATAGATCTTAACAGCCCTTTCCTTGTCGACCTCATTGCAGTTTTACCTGTTTCCTCAGGCCCGACCACACATCCATATCTCTGTCGCTACTCCAGGTCTGTCACGAAACGTCACGAAGTACGCAAGGAGGGCGTGCACGACCGTAGGGCTTGAGTCTTTCTTAGTCATACCGCCGTGGTGATTTCATCGCGGCGAAGCCCCTGTTTCCCCTTCTCCCTAACGTCGTTCTTTATCCTAGGTACGGTCCCAACCCCCCCCCCCCCCGCATGTATTACTTAGC
>JBBPTO010000168.1:0-44657 GCA_038094155.1 Pulveroboletus cf. aberrans | reverse complement strand
CTATTAATTACCCCCCCCCCCCCCCCCCCCCTAATTTTTTTTTTCATCTTGAAAAATAATGTATTTGATGCATAGATAATATCTACAAGAGCAATTGTTGATTTAAAAAAACCTGAGTGAGAAACAAAAAGTGGGTGGTGCAAATTTAGCTACAGCTAAGAAATACAGCCCCTATTCATCAAAGACTGCTGTCACAGATTCTGGAATGCATAAATGGGACTTATATTGAATGAATTTGAGCCTCCTTTGTTTCCAATCCTAATTGATATGCATCTATCTGGTGATGTACCTGGAGTTCCAATAATCAGATTGTGTGAATTCACACTTGCTTCATTGCCAATGGCTCACCTTCACTCACAGATACTCTCACACTCCAAGTCTGAGTCTTCATCTGAGCCTGAATCCAGTTCAACTCATTCTTATGCCAGTAAGTGCTCTTCTGCCATGTCCAATAACTAATAATTGACTCCACCAGCATATCTACACTCTGAGACACAATCAAGGACAAGCTTGATGGTAGATTTCTGGTATGCTCCCTCTGATTTTTTCTTGCCTCCATGACCATCTTCCATCTATTGGTTTGGGAATGCTTTTTCCAGCCTGAGAGTGGTGGGACCATCAGGCAGCTTGTGCATGGGCAGCAACCTCCCTGAAGCCAACCAGGCACACAGTTAAGTGATCTGCTGGCTCACATGAACCTCAGAGGGATAACTTCCTGTATATACACTGGGCAACAAAACCATCCCAAAGTTTGATATGTATATTTTGATTGTTGAGTCAATATCTCAAGTGGTATTGATTGTAGACTTTCAAACTTAGATATCTAAAGCTCTAATCAAGGGCTTTCCAAATATATATATATATTGATTAGGTAATTCGCAATATATCAGGAGATATGAACAAATTAATCACAGGTACACATTACAGTTTTGTTGCTGACTTCTGAATATATGAAAATTACACATTTCAGTGAGATATTACATAAGGACTGAATCATGTGATCTGCAAGAAGTTCAACATGACCTAAACAAACATACATACCACTAGTTTCTTTACATCCACCATCATGAAATCTCTCTTTGTTGATCAAACCAACCAAATCATTTCTTTCTTGGAAATGGGTCAATCAGTCTGTCAAATCTCTACTTCTACTGGCTTCAGCAAGTATTCCATTCACAAAATATCTGAAAATCATTGTCCCAACCTATCTAAGTCATCTAGAGGCCATCCATCCATTATTTCTTCTACTGATATGTGCCATGCCATTCAACTTATTGGTACTGGAAAAGCTGAAAATTCTGTCCATATTACCAAAACTCTTCAGGACATCAAGTACCATTCCATCTCCACTCAAACCATTTATTATCACCTCAAAAAAGCAGGAATGAAGGCTGTGGTGGTGAAGAAGCTTTGCTTTAAGCCATCAACATTGAACTGTTGAGGACTGGAAGTGGGTTATATGGTCAGATGGAATCAAAATCAATTGCATTGGATCAGATGGCAAGAGGTGGAAATGGAAAAAGGCAGGGGAGAGGTTGAGTGATAGGTTGGTGCAGAAGACAGTGAAGTTTGAAGGTGGATTATTGATGATATGGGGCTGTATGACTTGGGAGGGAGTTGGAATAGCTTGCAGGATTAATGGTAAGATGAATGCTGAACTTTATGTGCAGATTTTGAAGGATGAGTTTCAACAAATTCTCCAATATTATGGGTTTTCCCCAGATGACATTATCTTTCAACAAGATAATGATTCCAAGCATACCAGCAGGAGGGCCAAGAAGTGGTTTGCTAACCATGGATATGAGGTTATGGTATGGCCAGCTCAGTCTCCAGACCTTAATCCCATAGAACATCTATGGTTTCTCCTTAAAGGAAGACTAGCTGAGTACTCAGCCACCAGCAGAAATGATAGAGTTTTGGGAAAAAGTTCAGGCAGAGTGGAAGAAAATTGGAGTGGAGCAGTGTCAATCATTGATTGAGAGTATGCCTAGGAGGATTCAGAGGTCATCAAAGCCAAAGGAGGATATACTTCATACTAGTTTTTGATATCCTTGATGTTAGATACATGCATAGATAGCATGAACATCTTAGATTAGTGTACAATATGTACAAAACCCATGTAGTATATAAAGGACATGAATTAAGCCATCAAATGATAGTCTTTTCTCTTGGTTATTCCTCAGCATCTAAGACATTGACTGATTCATCCCTTGCCTAACAAAGCAATCTAGAGCCTGTATAGGTTCTGAGTTGTTTTAGCTGTAGAGCATCTCAACCACTCAGCTAGCTATGGATATTGTGTCCATCTCTTATTTTCAAGATCTGTGGTTGCTGTATAGGAGTTCAGCTGACCTTGTTAGAGATGGCACTGTTCTCTGAGCCTGGTGAGGTGGCTAGACCATCCATCAGTAGCTATATCCAGGAGGTTATCCCTCTGAGGTTTGTGTGAGCCAGCAGACCACTTAACTGTGTGCCTGGTTGGCTGCACTGGGTAGAATGGGGCACTGTGGGTAAAATGCCCAGACAATGACATGCACTGTACTAGATGTATTGTTTGAATTTCTGTATTGTCATAATTGAGTTGTGAGAGGGGACAATAATTTTGCTAATGGTGAAGAATCTTGTCACGACTACATAGTAATGTGCATACTTGGCAGCACTACATAGCAATGCAAAGCAAAAAATGTCACTTGGATTCCATGTCAAGCCTGGACCTTGCTGTGATGCTATGGTTTCTGGCCAATGCTAGCAAGGCCCCAAGATTAAAAGGTGGTTTGCTGATGTATTTGTCAAAGTGAAGCAAGAAAATGAAGACAATGTATTGAGAGAAACAGAGATATCAAAAGAAATGTAAGAGATATCAATGAGCATGTGTGAATATAATTAAGACAGCACCTGACCAGGCTGATGAGAATTAGTCAGGTTCAAGAGCATTGAAGAAGTCTGGAAGAAGGTTGGAGATTATGAAATTTTGACAAAGCAGGGATCTGGTTTTATTTGTGAAAACTCCTCAAAATGAGCTGATATTTGGGCAAAAAGCACCTTTCTGTTGCTTGTCCTAGAAAGTGCAAGAGCTGAATATTGTTGTAGTTTTAACAAAGTGTGATAGGAGATATCAAATTTGATTGCTGCCTGTGTCAGATTTTTGCAGGTTCCATTGTGGATCACCTCACAAGCCCTGGTGCATTCTTCTTCTCAGGCAGCTTCAATCTCTTTTCTTCTTTGTTGCTGAGATTATCATGAGCACACCATTGTCACTGGAAAGATGATATGCTGGCATTACTCAACACTCAATGCCAAAGCAGAGATTAAAACTTGTCACAGATCCACTTGAGTATGACAACCTCCTCTGATCCCCACCTCATGAGTTAAATCTACAGTCCCATCAAGTGAGTGTTTATCTTTAGCATTTGATCCAGATGACCTTCATGGATTTACTCATGTATTTTAAATTTTATCTCTGAGTTTAATAGGCAGGATCTCTTGAATCTGGGCTCTTATATCCAGTGCCACCACTCATTTTAACATTTTTCATTGAGCTGTGAATGAAGCATCCAGTAAAATAATTGTTTTTGGTATATGATATAGACACATCAATAGTTATCTTCAAGAAAATTTTCAGATCTATAGAATACCTGGTTTGTAGTGGTGTGAAGCATTTTCATTGCATGAGTGCTTTTCATTACACATGAAATGATAGTACTATCTTCAATCTGCCACCTGATAGAGAAGGAATGTCTGAAATATCAGACCCAGATACTCTTTATTGCTTCCACCCTTCAAGCATAATATATATATAGTCTATTTGTTCATTCTAGCATTCAAGGTATTACAATAGGTCTACAGGATGGACTGGAAGTGCCACAGGCACCAGTAAACCAGAGAAATAGTTTGATGACATACCCATTCAACATGTTTCATTCCAGATGATGGGTGAGTGGACACTGCTACTGTCATATTACCACTTGGAGCCTTCCACAACTGGGTTTTCCATGCACCCATTTTTCAGAATAAGGTGATGGCAACAATAATTTGCAGTGAGTTTTATAAAGGGCAGGTGAATCAGATGTTGCTTGCTGACAGGATTTCATGTTATTCTCAACTCATGAATCCATTACAACATTCATCACATGTACCTCTGTGTTTCTCCTCTTCTCCCCATTGCTGCCATTGTTGCAGCTGTTGCTGTGATCAGTCACTCAAACTCTTGCAATGGCATTCACAACATCAGCAATTTTACCCATGTCTAAATTCATTTTATTTGACTTAATTTGTCTATGCAACATTTCAAACCTGACACAGAGATTGAAGGTATCCCTCTGTTTTGTCAAAAAGTAGTTTAGATAAGTCTTCTAATATTTTTGGAGTGTACAATAATTACACTGGACATGGTTTGCAATTTGAAAAGTAGGAAAAGATCATATAAGATGCCATAAGCCAGATTTAGGCATGTCTGATTTTATGATGAATGCAGATTCCCTGTGTTGTTCTGTCAATGGCATGCAACCAGAAGTAGATGGATTTGTGGTAAGATTCACTACTTGATATATTGCAGCTGATGACAGTGAATACAACTTTTGGCAGGCTGCATTACTTAGTGCCCCAATGGCAAGGCACTCTGATGCTGCATTGCTGTAAGTGATAACTGCACAAGTGAGATAGACAATGATGCCCCCTCATTAGCAGGAAGACCTCATTATTGTCAAAATCACATGATCTTCAACCTTCTTCTGAACTCCAATGCTCTCAAACCAACTCCATCATGGAGGAGATGACTTCAAACCAGAGTTTATGAGTTGGCCTCAGATCTGACTAATGCTCATCAGGCTGGTCAAATACCATCTCTCACATACTTACACATGCCTCTTGACATCCATTACATCTCTTTGACATCACTGTTTCCTTACATACACTGTCTCTTTATTTTCTCATTTTCTAATTTCACCTTGACATATAGCTACACAACCTGACTTATTCCAGTTGGAGTAAGTTGGAGATCACCAGAAGTGTGCCAATCATGCCTCTGCTCATATGTATTTAATTTCCTCTTGATTCTATGAAAGTCATTTTTGCCACTCCTGGGCAGTGGCTAAGGTGAGCCCTTTTGTTATTACACTCTACAATGTGGCTAATATATATAGTGGGCAATCTGTTGAGATTCTGTGAGTAAACACTAGGTCTTGTGTTCTGTTAATATAGGCAAACCATAGTGATACTACACTATCAATGTTACTAAAGGATATAGGTTGAACCTTAGCAATGGGTGAAACCCAACAGAAGATTAATTAACATGTAATCTCATTACACTTCTCAAGGATTGACCACATGACAATCTAGATGCAGTCTTTATGACTCAGCTATGATGTCATTGTTCTGAAGCATTCTCAGCTTTACAACTGCTGTGTTTGAAGCCAACCAGCCACCTATACAGAGGTTGCCAACCCACACTGAACACAGGAGAGAAAACACCAATAACTAGGCAAGCTAGATGAGGCACTATACAGCATCCACTGGCAAGGATACTAGTTGAGGTCCTGGATAGTGAACAAGAGATTGTGACTGGAAATGCCACAAGAACTTATCTGAGGTTCTTGAGCTGTCTATTGTGTGGTTTATATAGTACAAGCAATGTATGGTTATCTGGTGTCCTGTCATCCATATATAGTAACCATAGAAGGTCATAGAATATCAACATTCAAGAACTTCTGATCTGTCAGCTTGCTCTAGGGCTGACCAAAAGAAGCACTGTATTTGAAATGTTCTCAGTCAGCTGCTTTAGAGCCAATCAATAGAAGCTGCTGAGTCATCAACAGAAGTCCCTGAATTTGTTATAGAAAGCCATGATGAGTCATGACAGAAGAACACTCTAGAGGGTCATGGAATGTCACAGAACATGATCAGTCAGATATTACAGAAGGCCTCAGAGCCTTCTAAAATGAACATGTGACTTCAAGTCATGTGATCTGAAGTTATGTGACATGTGATCCCCCTTTGAGTATGAGAAAGTCAAAAATAGCAGAAAAACAAGAAGAAAATGTCAAAACTCTATGATCTCTAACCTTCCTCTGGACTTCTCCAATGCTCTTGAACCAACTCCAATGCAGCAGGGATGGCTCCAATGTGGAGTTGATGAGCTGGCCTCAGACCAAACCAATACTTGTTGAACTGGTCAGGTACCATTCCTTACACATTTGCACATGCCTCTTGACATTTGTTGTATCCCTTTGACATTGCTATTTCCTTTGATATGGTCTCACTATTTTCTCACTTCACCTTGAAAGATAGCTACAGAATCCAACTTATTCCAGTCAGAGTAAGTCAGAGATCACCAGAGGAGATGCAATAGTGCCTCTGCCCATAGGTATTTAGTTTTTTTTTCATCCTGCAAACTCCCTCAGTTGTTTTCACCACTTCTGGAAAGTGGCTAAGGTGAGCCCTCTTTGTCATCACATTACAATATGTAGCTAAGTAGTGGGCACTTCTTTCCTTTACTTAGGTGAATACCAGTCATTTTCACCACTCCTGGGCAGTAGCTGAGTGGGCACTTCTACCCTTTACTCAGTTTTGATAGGTTATGAGCCCTGCTAGCACATAAATAGCAAAAGCACTCTGGCTGAATGACTCTTCTGAACTTCTCTACATCATTCCAAGTTACTCTGAACCAGAACTGTCAAAGGTCAATCCTTCACATCCAGGCACTGTACTGTACCTGACATTAGACCTCACCTGACTTGTTGTGTCAAACATGGAATTAACCACTACCTCCAAGTCTTTGATACCAACTCTAATTGGTGACTCTAATTTCTAAATATGGAAATTCCATATTCAGGCCAAGCTCCTCAAGGAAAAAGTCATGGACATCACTTTTAGCAGTGATGTCAACCCCACTCTAACCTCTGTTACCTCCACTTTCACCTCTGGTACTGGAGCTACATTCTCAACTGTGGAGGATGCTCAGAAATGGAGGAAAAGAAACTCTAAGGCTTGTGGCATCATCCTCCACTACATATCTGACACCATTCTTATCAAGATTGCCCTCTATGATTGCTCAAACCTTGCCGTCACCTTCTACTCCTTCTATCAACTCTTCTCCACCATGTTGGATGGTGTCACAGCCATCTTCAATCACATCACCTCACTTCAAATCCTTGAAAATCACCTCACCAGCATGAACTTTTCTATTGATACCAAAGTCCTCACTTAAACTCCCCCTGAAGTCCATGCACTGGAACACATTCACCTCTGTAATCATCAACACCATCAAAGACAGTAAACTAACCTTCAACAATGTCAAAACCCATGTCATGTCAGAGGAAGCTCAACTAAACCCCTCTGGTTCATTCAACTTCACACACAAGGCATCAAACTGAACCTCCAGAGTTTGGAGCCCTGAAGATGCCCCATGGTTTGAGCACCATCAACACCAGGAACATGGGACTGAAAACTGTTGGAAGTATCAAAACTGGGTTGTGAGGGCATAGAAAAGGGGGCTGAAAGCAGAAAAAGGTGAGGGTGAAGGTGAATACAGTCAATGGAATGCCAGAGGTGGGAAAAGAAAAGTCAGAGCAAGCAAAGATAGCTATGAAGTGTGTGTTGAAATCTTTAATGGAATACATTCAATCTTACCTATCATCAAAACCCCAACACAATGCAAAGGAGAACCTCATTGTTGACTCTGAAGCTATGTCACACATGGTGCCTCATCAAAAATGGTTCAAGATGTACAAACTGCTTTCTCCTTCACATTCAGTTACCTTCAGTTACAGCTCCACAGTATCTGATGTAGGCATTAAAATTGTCATACTCTGATTGGAGGTAAACAAACAACCATTTGAGATATTACTGAGCAATGTTCTACTGGTCCTGGAGTTTAGATCTCCCCCATCTCTGTAAACCACCTCTCTACCACTTGTCTGTCAACTGTATTCCCAGCACACTCCAGTGCTTGCTAGATGCAAAAGGACTGAAGAACAATCATGACAGGGTCACACAGAGGTGGCTTGTACCACACAAACATCCACCCCATGCCAACTTCACAGGCTGACCTCACCTTTGTAGATGTAAACCTCTTACACCAATGTCTTGAACACATCTCCATTTAGCATATCCAACACATTGTGAGAGACAAAAAGCTCTCTGAAATTGACACCCTTACTGAAGACACTTTGGCATTGTGAGACATGCATCTTGAAAAAGACAAAAAGCTTCCTTTTGAGTCATGAAAGGAACCACAAGCCACAAAACCATTACAGACCATCCATACAGATGTCGAAGGTCTGATAGCCCCCAATCACATGAAGGATACAGGTATTGGCTCCTCATTGTTGATGACTACTCCTGTTTTCCCTGAATCCACTTTCTGAAAAGGAAGAGTGATGCCATTACAGTCTACAACCAGTTAAAAATGGAGGTCTGAGCCTTCCTCTCACACAAGATATGATCAGAGGAACTCTTGAATGCACACATCCAATTCCTCTGAAGTGATGGAGGGGGAAAAGACACCAGCCAGGAGTTCTGCACCCAACTCTGCCTCAATGGAACTTTGCATGAAATGTCTGCTCCACACACTCTGAAGCAAAATGGCCTGGCTGAATGGATGAATCAAACCCTCTTCACCCTCACAAACTCAATGCTTGAGGATTCAAAACTATTGAAGTCCTTCTGGGCAGACACCATAGCAACTACAGCATATGTCTCTGCTCAAAACCTGACCTCCACTGTAAAACTCCTAGAAACTCCAAAGCAGAACTCCTAAGCTAATAAAAGGGGTGAAAGTGTATTCTCAACCCAGGGGATTGCAAAGAGAGAAAGAAAAAGAGTGAGTCCACAATAGGAATGGCTCACTGATGTCCTGAGAGAGCTGGAAAATATGAGTCTGACTCCTTCCCATTCAGTAGGACTAAGGAATCAACTAGTAGTTGACAGAACTTGACTGGAGTTGGCTGGAGTTGGCTGGAGTTGGCTGGAGTTGAAGGGAAATGAAGGAAACCTAACTCGGAGACTTAGAATGGATGCTATATGTTGGTAATTCTCTTTAGAACTAAGTTCTATGTACAAACTCTTAAGTCTGGGCATTTCCAAAACTGTAAATCAGAAAGAAAACATGAAGGAATGAATGTAGATGGAAAATAAAGGAATATCCTGATTATAAAACACAACTCCAACTCACAGATGACTTGTTCAGAGCGCAGGAACTATGGTCTGATTCTCCAGAGGTCAGAGTTCTGACTTGAGAAGATGACTTGTGACTGTTGAGTTTCAGAGAGACAGTGGAGGGCTTCAGAGGAGCTTGGAGGATATACAAATACTCAGAGGAAGCAGGAATATCACTGTAAGGACCTTTGGTCTTCTGCACTGCTCTTAGAGGAGCAAATCCCTACCAAACCCTGTTCAATCAGATCATTGACCCCACCATCTTCTACACCTTCAGTAGCGTCATGTATGCCCTTATTCCAGAAGACAAATGGGACGGAAATTTCCAATCACATGGCAGGAAATGCATCATGCTGGGGTACACCTATTTACAGCAGTTATACAAGCTACTAGACATCAAACACTGAACTATAATCTTGAGTTGTCATATAACATTCAATGAATCTGCACAGATCTCAAATGCAGATGTACTTCCTTGGAAATCAGTGACACACACTGGACGGTGGAAGGGACTCATTTCAGATCAACTGAAGCATGCAGAGAGGGACAACAGAGATAGTGGAGATGCCTCAAGGTCAGTGAGAGCAGCCATCTCTGAACCTAGAGATGAACATAATTCCAGAGCAGTGAAAGCACCAGAAACCTCCAAAATCAGAGTGGAGCAACTGCCTCATGCCTGATCTTCTTTCTCCACATGCATCATAGCCAGAGTATGCCAGAGCACCCAAGCTCAAAAAATTGCAGACAGAGGTTCAAACCCCAACAGAAGCAACCTAATGCTCCACCTGATGGAGCACCAGAGGACATTCGAGAACAGGACAACATGCCCAGAGCATTCTTCACTTTCAAGGACAACCTCCAAAATCATATATTTGCTGGGGCTGCAGAAGCAACAACCAGGTAAACACTCCCTACATCCATTTCAGACACTTATTCCTGCTCTGACATGGATTTGTGGAAGTTCACTGTCAAAGAAGAGCTGCTGAACTTGAACACAAACCACATCTGTGAAATCATTCCAATCTCTGACAGAGTGACACCCATCACCTCCAAGCCAGTCTTTTAAATAAAGAAAGATCAGGATGGAAATGTAGAACAATACAAGGTTCAAATCATAGCTCAAGGATTCACACAGCAAGAAGGAGTTGACTACCAGGAAGTATTTACTCCAGTGGCTAACTTAGATTCAGTCTGGACCATCATAGAACTCACAGCAAAGTATAATCTGGAATTGGATCAGATGGATGTCTCTGCTAGATACCTGAATAGTGAACTCAAGGAGGAGTTATGCTTGCTTCCTCTGGACAGAGTTCCAATTCCTCCAGGACACTGTTGAAGGCTCAAAAGATTGTTCTACAGATTGAAGAAAGCAGGTCAAACTTGGAATAAGACCTTGTACAAAAAGCTAAAGGAATTAGGCTACATATGTCTTGACACTGAAATGTGCCTCTACATCATCTGTAACTCTGGTCAGGTCTGTTTCCTTATTGTATATGTTGATGACCTCCTCCTTGCAGCCTTTACCTGGAGTTACATGAACTCTATAAAATTCAAGTTATCATCCACATTCAAAATGAACAACCTTGAAGATGCATGATACCTCCTTAGAATTGAGGTTCAGAGAGATCAGAAGTCCTGAACCATATCCCTGTCACAATCCCAGTATGCTCAAAAAGTCCTGCTGCAAACAGGCATGTCCAACTCTGACCCTGGCTAAACATTCATGTCACACAGAACCTCCTTGTCTGCTACCAACCTGAGCAACGACTCTGTTGTTCTGAAATAAACAGAAAGGAAGTATCTTATCTCACACTCATTCAATCCCTCATGTACTTTATGCTTAGAACATGACCAGACCTAGCATTCTTAATTGGAGCACTTAGTCAATTCAGCATGGCACTCAAGGCATGCCACTGGGAGGAAGCTAAAAGGATACCCTGATACATCTGAGGAATGGAGGACATGGATCTCTGATGTGATGGAGCAGACATAGGACTTAACATGGATTTTCATGGGTACTCCAATGGTGGGTGGTCACAAAACTCAGACAACTCACAGTAAGTGCCTGGCTACATATTTTTGAGCAGTTGAGGGGCTGTCTCCTGGTCCAGCAAGCTGCAAAGCATGGTGGCACTCTTTACCACAGAGTCAGAGTACATTGGACTTAGTGCCACTAGACAGCACCTTGCCTGGCTTCAGAGCTTCTTCAGAGAGCTTGGATGCCTACAGGAGGTACCTACCATCCTCCATTGTGATAACCAAGCTGCCATCATCCTTTCCCACAACCCTCAATTCCATGCTCAGACTAAACACATACAACAGAAATATCACTACATCCAAGATGACCTTATGGCAAAGGGAGAGGCAATCATTCAATACATGCCTACAGAGGATATGGTTGCTGACATTCTCACAAAGCCCTTGACTAGAGACCAGCATTGGAAGTTCATCAGAGCTATGGGACTACAGCTATGCTTGAGTGGGAGTGTAAAAGCTGTGTGATCTCTGACCTTCCTGCAGACTCCTCCAACACTCTCAAACCAACTCCAACATGGAGTGGATGGCTCCAACACAGAGTTAATAAGCTGTCCTTGGACCAAACCAATACTTGTCAGGCTGGTCAGATACCATCCCTTATACATTTGCACATGCCTCTTGAAATCTGTTACATCCCTTTGACATCACTACTTCCTTTGAGACACTGTCTCACTGTTTTCTCATTTTACCTTGACAGATAGCTACAGAATCTGACTTATTCTGGTTGGAGTAAGTCAGAGATCACTGGAGGAGGTGTAATTGTGCCTTTGCCTGTAGGTATTTAGTTTTCTCTTCATCCTGCAAACACCTTCAGTCATTTTCACCACTCCTGGGCAGCAGCTGAGGTGAGCCCTCCTTGTTATTACATTACAATATGTAGCTAATTTATGTAGTGGGCACTCCTGCCCTTTACTTAGTTTTGATAGAAACAGGATGTATCATAACAGTGCTGGATTGACCCTAGATTCAAACCCACTTATTTTAAATGCATGGAGCAGCATGACAGATCCTCTGATGTCATTCTGACATCATTGACCTTGTTTTAGATACATCACATACAGATGCATACAGGTTTCTGAATGTATTTAAAGGTAATAAGCACCATGATGTGATAATAATGAGATTCATTTCCCCTTGAGATCAAGCTTCTAAGAAGCTCACAAGGGTTGATCTCATCAATCTTGACCAACCCAAACTTGGTCACAAGAACTTTCATCTCTGTCTTGGTGAGTATCCTTGGCTTACCTCTCCCTTTTCTACCCTGTACAACAGGAGTACTCTTGTATCCTCCTGTTACAGTCTGCCCCTCTACTTAGTTTTGATAATTATAAGATGTCAAACCATGGTGCATGGTTAGAAGTTGTGCAAGAGATGTACTGACATACATCACTAAAACATTACTTTTTCAAAAAGACCATTTATCTGATTTATAAATGCAACAATCAGCAAAGTTTAAAAGAATATTTTGTTGTACTAGATATAGGGATGTATATCTTTAAAATGGACTTCAGCTTGTGAATGCTACCAATCTGCCAATGAATTCTGGATATGAGCCAAGCTCGTAAACTGTTGCCACGAAACTGTTCATGGCATGATCCTTCTTATTAACAAGGAAGAACAAGGGGGAAAAAGCAGTCCATCCCAAAACCACATCCCTGTATCGCTCTACCTGATCACCTCCACGCTGTATGGAACCGAATGTAGCCCATCCTCATCCCTATATGATGACTGCCAACTCACCCTGCTTGTATTCCACACCATATTGGGGTTCTCCTGCAATAGCGTGAATGCACCCTAGTCCGAATGCCGCACATCGTTGTGTGTCACGAGTAGAGGACCGCTTGCACCGAACAGAGTGCATCACACCCACGGCATACGATGCCGTTGATGACTCGACGATAGCGCATCGACAGCAGGTGGTAGAGATTCCCATGAGTGCACCCACAATCCCGATCACAGTGAGCACGAAGAGGACAGTACCTACGACGACACCCGCCTTCGGCGATGAGCTGCTTCCGGGGGAACTACTGTTACCATCCTCCTTGGCAACGCCGTTCTGCAAGCTCGGAGGGTGACCGGTGACCGTGCTGGTCAGTCATGTGCTGATCTAGCCATCGCGAACGATCACCATCGTGTTGTTGGCATTGGCGGTTATAAACCTGAAGTGTGGTCCAGGCATGTGGATTTTCGGATTAAGAGGCGCCTCAAGTTATGTGTAGGACGTACAATCTGTCGCTGTCGACGGTGTAGCCGTTGTCTAGCCACAAAAGACGCTGACTCATGTTCATGGACTGAGTAGTAAAACAGCCTTGGGCGAGAACGACGTAATGTTAGAAGCCACAGCATCTGTGGAGCCACTGTATGAGCAAGAAGGACAATGAGATTGAAGTGGGAACCCATGTAACCAAGAGTCGGCGGCATGCCCGCAGGTTGTGGATGGACGGACGCCGAGAAGTGTATGGTGGACCACGGTGTGGTTAACATCGATCCTGGGGTTAAAGCGAGCAATATCAATGGATGTGCAGGGGAGAAGGATTACCACAGAGTCATACAAACTGAGAGGAAGTCTGACAGCCTGTTGATCTCCATCAGGGCGACGTCGTCACATCTACACGTTCGGGGATGCAGCGAGTCAGGAACAACGTGAGGAGCACAATGGTGATGGGCCTGAAGTGGGGCCAGCACGCGTGACGAGTGCGTGGGAACCGGCAAATTGTTCGAGGATCACGCATGCTCCTGATGTAGTGCCACTGCCTGATGTAACGCAGAGGTAGCTGAGATTGAAATCGTATGACATAGTCGAGGACGGGGATGGTGCCACATACGGTACAGTCAATGTCTGCCAGGTCGATGTACCCGGCATCTACATGGATTCACTGGCAGGGATTCCGGATCCTGAAAGGCTGTCGTCAGACGGTTGTGCGTTGACGTCGTCCGTACGCACCTGAATTGTCTCACCAAACGTTGCACATCACGTTGGTCAATCACTCAACGACCCACGAAGTACCATTGGCCTGAGCCCTTGAGTTGAAGGACGTTCACCCACTGGGGCACTGACATGCCTTGTTGCGTCGCCGGGAGGAGAATCAAGTCTACACGCGGTCTTCGAGGTGCGTCCATCTTCTTCCATGATCGACAGTGCTCAAGTTGAATTCCCGGTCTAAACACGTCAGATATTCAGACAGTATCAGTCGAGTCAGGTGATCAGTGGAGGCAGATGGTGTGCCATCTGTTTCTCGGGTGAGGCTGATTCACCAGTCCATCTTGCCCATGCCAGGCCTCACAGGAGGAGCAGAGGGAACTAGCTATCGCCACGACGACTCGCCGTGTTCTCCAACTTGGTGTGGATTGCGGCCTACAGGACCATTGGTTGGTAGGACAAGGAGAAATGCATCACTGCCCAATGTTTTTTGTGTGCGGTGTACCTTGTTCGCTCGAAGGTCAGACATGAGCCGATTTCATGACAAATTCAAAGAGGGTCACTTCCAAGTTCACTTCACCCATGACTGGAAAAATGAGCACTCAGTTGTGGGCATGATGTACAACGAGGTGACGATTCGAGGATAGTACAGCCTTCAAAGTACTGGCGTTATTTGACGATGGGATTGACACCACGAGCTGACAGGTATTCTTTCGCGGCGCTGGGACTCTGGTCAGATGCAGGCCGTCAGGGTCTGCGGACTGCAGTCAAAGAGAGACGTACGGGGTTCTTGATGAGCTCGTAGATGCTCTTGTCGTGGTACCGAAGTCCCGTGCGCGGATCAGTGTAGGGTGCCTACGGGGGTCGTTAGGAGGTCTGTTCCGCGAAGGGAAGAAAAGGACACACTTCGAGCCCTGTAACATCGCAATAGTGACGTGGAGGAAGGAGCGACGGGGGAGCTTCGATCGAGGTGTCTGTGGGGCGTGAGATGAGCCTCTGAAAACGAAACTGACGTACACGTTGGAATGTCCTCCTCTTCTCCCGCAGAGGCAGCCTCGATATCCATTGAATCTGACACGCCTTCACACTCAGCGCGTCTGCGTTCTCGTTCGGCACGTTCGCGTTCGCGTTCTTGACCAAGGACTGTCTTGAGGTTCTTGGTGCGGCGGTTCATGTTCCTGATGTAGGTAGTGTTTTTGAACGGGCGAGGGAGATGGAGGAAGGAGAGCTGTTCGGCGAGGGTCTGTGTCGTGCGTCAGCAGAGTGCTGCGTCAGGAATGCAGAACAGACAGGTGTATGTATCGTCGGTGTGCCGTCTGCGGGCGGCTTCCTCTTCGTCGCGCCTTTGGGTGGCCCGCGAGTGTGGTGAGCGCGGTTCGTTGACTGGCTGAAGAGATGCTACATGGCGTGGCAAGTCAAGGTTGGCCCGCCGTAATCACACTCAAAACCCCTTGCTAATTAGGACAGTCCCTTGCCTCCGTCCTCTCCATCTTCCTCGACCTCATGTTCCAGGAGCTAATCCAGCGGGGGTCACCGTACGTTTACAGACCCTCTCAGTCCCTGGCACTGACCCTCCTCTGAATTGACAGACTACGAACGCGGCCACCTCAACATCCTCTCCATGCTGTCCGTTGTCAACGGCCTCGGCGAGCCAATTTCTTGCCATGCACGTCGTCCCGCAGACGTACTACCCCTCGTCATCGTCATCGTCGACGATCTTCGCGCCCGCATCGCCGGCATTGGCTGCATCTTAATCGAGTACAATTTCCTCCGTGAGCTCGACACATCGAGAACGTCATCGTTGACAAGCCCCAGCAGGGCAGGAATCTCGGCAAAAAGATCATTCTGACCCTCATTGAGATCAGCCGGAATAGCGGGCGCTATAAGACCGGCCTGAATTGCAGCAACGCCAACACACGTGAGGGCTCTCCATGGCGAGAACGAATGGCCCTGATTGTGTTTCACAGAGCCTTTCACGAAAGGTGCGGCTACACCAAGAAGGAAAATGAGATAGCGAGACCGTCACCGGGTCCTTGGTTTGGAAAACCGACGCCGCAGTTCTCGAGCCAAGTACGCTCCTGAACGCCCACGGGCACCCAGACTCTAAACTCAATCTCGCACACACGCTTTACCCTCTTGGCACGCGGATTATTTAATATCCACATCCATACTCCTGATATATTTCCCGATGGCTCTCGGTCAATAGTTGCTGCGGCACGATCTCGGACACTGGCGTCACTTCGGAGGATCGTCCCGCATCGATAGAGGGAACATGCGATGCATGTGTGTTCAAATACATCCACAGTAGTCCGCTCATCGACCACCATTGCCGCCCTCCGTCTGTTGCTTCGAGACCTTGGGGGCTGTGCTAACGGGTGCACGGGTGGCAGGCCAATCAGGAACGTGGCGAGGCGTAAGGACCACGATAGACCTTGCCTCAGACTCCTTCTCTTTTGTCCTGGCCCTATGTATGGTAGCGATCCGTGTTTCCAGCAAGCGCTCATCGCGCTACTAACCTGTCCCCAGTGGTGCCTATGCCGTTTATACGATCTTGCGCGAGTTTGACACATCCATCCAACACACTTCGTTACGCGCTTGCTTCGAGAAGCTCCTTGCTTCCTCCCCGCGGGTTTGACACACCCGGGACTCCAACACGCTTCGTTGCTACAGGTGATAGGTGAGTGGAACACCGGTGTTAGCTCCTTGCTCCCGCCCTGAGGGCTTGGCGCAACTGTCCAACACGCCTCGTTACAGGTGATTGGGTGAGTGGGCGAGATCGCTCCCACGTTTCTACAGAAGTAACGGGCGGCAGCAATAATTACAATGGGTTTTATACAGGGCAAGTAATGCTGCTCGCTATCAGGATTTCATCCTCTGCTCGACTCACCAATCCACCACAACGTAGATCACATGTACCTCCGTCTCTCTGCTCTTCTCCACATCGCTGCCATTGCTGCAGTTGTTGACGCCGCAAGAAAGCCTTGGAAGCATCCGGGTTTGACACTGCGCTATTGCCCCTCGGGGACCTTTCCCATGTGTTGTCCCCCTGGCTGGGAGGCAAATGACGTGTATATAGTGAGATTTACACATCCTTCATAACTTGGTACACTCCAACTAACGACAGCGGATGCAGCCTCTCGAGGGCTGCGCCCCTCCTACTATTACCCTCCGGTGCCCCGCTGGCCACCGGTTCCGATGCTGCCACCACGTGAGTAATAACCGCGCAAGTGGAATAGAGCGACATTAATGCTCCTTCACGAGCAGCACCAAGCCCTACTATACTGCCGAAACTCCAGACACGGCTTTACGCAGGGAGGATGAATTGATCGACGAGGTTGCATTTCGTCCCTTTTGGCGCGTTTCCTCCTTTTGCACCGACATTGAAAAGGGAATGAAGTCCGTGAGGAGGAAAAGCATCAACCCACCGAACTTTTGAGAATTTAAGATTGACTTCAATTATGAATGAAATGTCAATCCTGTAATCTAAATAGAACTCGTTCAGAACACACCTAAATTTTATGTCTGTCTTAGCTATATGCTGGCGGAGACTTTTGCATATGCCAGTGGGCAGATTTGTCAACATGTTGGCATCAAGAAACCATGTGGAAACTGTTATAATCAGACAACCATTGATATTTTAAGGTCCTCCAGGCACCAACTGGACTGCCAAGAACCCCTTTGTTGCTGAGATCCAAGTCCTCACTCTTTGAAGTGTTTGATAAGTCAGCATGCAAAACACAGGTGCACACATTCTGTTATGCTTGGCCCAGGTAGGGATAAGCTTAGACCTTGATAAAAACCAGCATCAAGTGTTCTGGGTATAACAAGGATTTCATCAAGTCAAAGGTTTGAAATGTCAAAATCTATAGTAAGGGCAGAGATACCCAGTACTCAGCCAGAAGCCCAAGTGAGCAATCACAACTGAGGTGAGTTGAAGAGAAGAAAGAGATTAAATAGTGAGAAGGAATGTGTGAATTATAACTCTGGAAGACCCTGGTCTGGAGTTAAGCAAGGATAAGTAATGTATATTAGGCATATGTAGCTCAGGATGAGAAATGAATAGTTCAGGTAGAAAAGAATTAGTCATACAACTTCCAGAAATTGTATGATGTGTTGGAAAGTGATATGACATATCAAGGCAAAAGCCCAAAATGGGTAAAGTGCAACTCTGAAGTGAATAGGGTGGAGGGTGCACAAAAAGAGGCCAGAGCACCCTTGAAGTTGTACTGGAGTTGTATTGGAGTTATACTTTGACACAAAGGGCAAACATGGCAAGGCATTCAACAAGGGTTCAAGGGTATAATAATGATCATATGTTCTAATGAAGACAGCTAACATGCCTAAGCTTCAAGGGTTGATGTCATACAGTATTGCCTTGGGAGTGCAACAACATCTCAAAGCATCAAGGGATTCAAGGACAAGGGAAGGCTAGACCTGAAGTGTATTGCCAAGGCAACCAGGTGGAAGTTACAAGGTAAGTCTAGCTTTGAATTCTGCTAAGTAAAGCAAGGAAATATATATGTAAGAGAGAACTTAAGGGTAGGCATATATGAAACAGATGTAGAAGTAAACACTGATGATTCAAGTGAGACATGTGGAATATAATAGAAGGCAGTGGAATGGCATGTGAGTCAGCAATGAAAAGAAATGAATGTTCTAACAGGGTTTCATACCCCTGCATATGTAATCAAGTGTCATGTGAGGAAATGGATGGAATGAATCATAACATTACCCTCTTTGTACATTGGAAGTCATTGACTTTAAAGAAGTGTACTTTTCATAAGGTTCTCTAATCATGTTGAAAATGGCTTCATTGTTATATTTAAAGTTGTCAAATTCAGGGTGAGATGAATGAGATGAATGACAAGGGGGTGGAATTGGAATGGCATGATGGCATGGACAAGTTCCAATGGTCCAATGTAGAGCCTGGGTGGAGGGAGTTCCTTAGACAGCTGTTCCTCCATTACTGGAATGAGAGAAGTGGAATAACAAAAATATTGGTGAGGCAGAGGAAAAGGGCCTCTGTAGAGAGTATCTAAGTGAGCAGTGGGTTTGAATATGGCCTGGTTTCATTGAAGGCAGGTGGGGCATTGATATGATGAGCAGTTGATTCAAACATGCCTGAGATAATGGCACTGAAAGCAAGATTCATTGTAATGAGGGTGGCTATAAGACAGTATTACCATGTTTGCCTGTCCACCAGGATTCAGCTTGTTCAATGGCTTGGAGGATCTCTCCATCTATGTGAGAGCTAGATGCTGAAGGAGTGCATGGAGAGATTTCAAGGATGATGGAAGTTAGTTCAACTCATTGAAGTGTGCAAGTGAGCTCCTGTTTGCCTACAGCTTGCCTCAGATATCAGTCAAGGTCCTCTAGAAATGCTGTTTAATATGAGCTAGATAGGAATATCGTTATGGAGATCCAATTTGGCTGCTTACTGGATCAAGATAAAGCCCTCATGCATGTAGGTCTGAATGTTGAAGAAGAGGTGATGAACATGTTAAGGAGTCCATGAGGGTGGTGAAGGAAGGGTGGCTAAGAAGGCCCAGAGAATAGTGAGTGTGTGAGCCATTAACATGGTGGTGACTGACTCAGGGGAGTGAGAAGAAAAAAAGGGAGGAAAGGAGTGGGCAACCATCCTTGTGGGCTGCTGGATGTGTGAGAATCAGAGTCTTGACTGTTAGGCTAGGGCTGGTAGGTTGACATCTTGTGTGGGATGTCAAAATATCAAAGTGAAGTGCAAGTGATTTGAGGAGAAGGTGGAGCAGAAGCAGAGAAAGAAGGCCAAGAGATTGAAGCAGCCTGTTATGATTGGCCCCTTTTTTCTCTTGTTACACATCTTTTACATACACATGCTCAACCAGGACATTCTTTTCTCTTCATTGCTGACTATGATGCCATCACTCATCACTCATTTCCATTGCATTCTATCCATCTATCAGCAACTCCTTTCCAACCTGCCCTAAACCCTCTGTATACCTATATATACTAAACTTGTCATTCTATGTGTTCCTCAAGCTAGACCTTCTCTTCATGTATCTCAATATACTGGGTCTTAGCCTCATCCCTTGTCCCTCATTCTTAGTCTCTTTCCAGGAATTCCTTGACTCTCTGAGACTTTGTAGCACTCTTGAGGCTACACTGTTTAGTGAATCCCTTGTTCTTCAGTGGTGTTAGATCACCAAGTCCTTGGTTTCCTTCAATGTTCACTCATTGAGACAGAGCAAGGAGAATGCCTTGTTCACCTTGAATCCTTATCCTTTGTCCTCATAGAGCACTTGCCCTGTTCTCCCTTGTCCTTAGTACCCTAGACCCTCCTTAGAGGCTATGCTTGTCCTCTACCTGAGGCAAGTGTAACACAGCCACAAAAGAAGATGCAGATGAAGGGTAAGACAGAGAAGTCAGAGGGTAAGGCAGAGGGAAATGTAGTCACAGAAGTGATCCAGGAGATCCAGTTTGCAGTCAGGGAGCTGAACAGGCACTTTCACATGCAGAACTATCTGCTGGGGCATCTTGTCAAGTTGAAGGCAGAGGAGGTATATTGAGTTATGTGGAAGAAGAGAAAGAAGAAGGAAAAGAAAAAGAAGGATGAGAAGGATGAGAAGAAGTTGAATGTGGAGAAGAAGCTGGAGAAGCTGGTAGAGAAATCTGTGAGGATTTCACCAAGCAGAGTCAGAGGAAAAGAAGATCAGATAGCCCAAGGAACAGCCCTGCAAATGAACAGATGGAAAAATTCAACATCTGATACACAGCAACTAGAACCAAGAAAAGATGGGGGTGATTGGAGTTCTATGGAGTATACAAAACAACCCTAGAAGGTTGACAGAACAGAGAGTGGAAGTTGGAGGAACAAGGTGACACTTAGGGATGCAGGGTCACTATTTCCCTCTTTAGATTGATGTCTCAGTGTCAACAGTGACTAAAGAGGTAATGAATGGAAATTACTGGAGTGCAGAGATATTGAAAGCTTTGAAGGAAGGTTTGTATGGCTACATCCAGATGGATGGCTTGAACAGCATTTTCCACTTTCTCAGTGGTAATACTATAATTCTTCTCTTATCAGTAGAGGAAATCTTGAAAGAACACCCTAGCTTGATTTTTTCCTTCTATGGAAGGTGTTCTTTGATGACTATAGCCATAGTAGACTTCTCCAACCCAGTTTGAGAGGAGATTTGATGAATAGAAAGACCAGATTCAGAAAGGAAAAGAATATTGGGTTTAATAGAGATAGGAATGGGCTTCATGATGATATTAATTAACTGATTGGGGTGAGTATTATTTATACACCTCAGAATTACATAATTTACATAATTATTCAGGGTCAGGGCATAGCATCCATCAGAAGCTGACATATGCTTATGTTATATACTAGATAATGAATCACAGCATGATGCTCAAATGAGTGTTCCAATGACATGTCATTTTAAAATAGCTGTAGCTCAGTAGCATGACAACAAAATCACACGATCCAAGTGGGGTTAGGAAGCACAGAGCAAGTACGACCTTTACTACTGCAAGAGTTTGGCCTTGTTTGGTTTCCATCACTGGCAATTAACCAATCTCTTCAAAATGCACCAACATTGGAACACTTTTTTGAGCCACTGTACATACTTAATCTCAGATGCACAGCAACTAGGGGCTAAAGAGAAGAAGGCAGAGAATAAAATGTGATGTGGAGGAATAAAAGGGAGGTGAAGGTGGGACTGTATTTCTGAGGGCTCACAATAACCAGATCACTGAAGGCACATGGAGTGGAGAGGGAAGAAATGGGGCCAGAGACATAGTGTATTGAAAGTGGCATAGCACTAATGTTAGCCAGAGAATGAGATCTGGAGGCTACAAAGACAAGCTCAGTGGCTGGCATGGATGTATGAGTAACCAGAATGGAGGCACTGCTCATAGCTCTGTCAATCAATAGATCAAAATGGGGGAGTCAGTGGTATTTAACAAATTAAAAGAAATTCATCCAGTAGAGTGACATAAAATGTCATTGGAGTAATAACACCTGTGAGGGAAGAATGGAGAGGATGAGGTGGAAACAATGTAGGAGTGGAGAGTGGAGAGCAGATGAAATGGACATGTTTTAAATGTTATCTTGGTGCACAGATCAAGGAAATGCTATCTTCATTGTGTAAAGGGATGTGGTATACTATTTGTGCACCTTCAGGCCAGAAGCCTCCAGTTTGATTTACAGAGATGCAGGAGTGACTACAATGACCTCATCATCAGACTTGACAGAGAGGTTAGAGAGGTCAGGAGGTAAAGTGGAGGGGATGGGATTGGGGATGAAAGTGGAGGTGATGGAAACAGAGCTGGAGGTGAATGCAGAGGTCTTGATGAGAACAATAATGAATCAAAGGTCTTTGCCTTGTGGTTGATCTCAGATCGACACTTCCAGTCACAAGCATTGATGTCATGAGCAAGAAGATGGAGTTCAGAGAGGGTGGACAGTTTTCTGATGTGAGTAATCTTGTCTTTGATGCAATCTAGAAGGCCAATGTAGAATTGCCAGAGCATACCATTTCTGTACCTTGAAGTTGAGAGGCAATTCTGTTGAATTCAACAATGTACTTGTTGGTGCATTGAGAGTCCTTTATTAGCAATTGATGGAACTGGTGCTTCACATATCTGATGGGGTCATGAGGTCTGAAACTGGTTTGAAGCTCAAGGACAAACACCTTGTAGTTGTCCATGCAGAGTGGCTGGAGTTTGGATTTGCCTGTCAGGAGGAGGTTAGGTTTGAACCAGTCCAATGCCAATTCTTTAAGATAGGATTGCACATATGTGACTTCAGCTTGATCAAAGTGAAAGGCTTTCAGACAGTTCTTGTTATGACTACCTCAGGTAGAGGATGGGTATAGCCCCTAAAGAGGGTCTAGAGTACTAAAAATGAAGTAGAATGGGGCAAGCCATTCTATGAGGATGATGTACAAGGGTTCTAGGAGAACAAGACATTTTGCTTGCTCAGTCTCAATGATTGATCATTGAAGAGAACTAGACTGCCCGATAATCTATCATCAATCAGGTGGCAAGAGGTTCCCTGGAACAGTGTAGCCTCAAGAGCACTACAAAGTCTCAAAGAGTCAAGGAGTTCCCAAAGAGGGACTAAGGACTAGGGACAAGGAGTGGAGTGAAGACCCAGTGTATGGAGATACATGAAGGGAAGGTATAGCTTGAGAAATACAAGTACAGGATGATGGGGCTTATATACATATATAGGAAGTTCAGGGTAGGTAAGGATGGAGTTGCTGATGAAGCAAATGGAAATGCATGGAATGCAATGAAAGCAGACAAGGAGTCATGGTACTGTAGTCAGTGATGAAAAGAAAAGAACATTTGAGTTGGGACTTATAGGTAAGTGATAAGAGGAAAAAGGAGTTGATCACAACATTACTCCTTTAGTATGTCTGAGACAATGATGAAGAATCAAAAATCTAAGTGGTGCCCACCTCCAGGGAAGCTGGTCATGTTGGCCATGCCTTCTGCAGTGCATTCTTCATCATCATCAGACAGGATAAGATGAGGGGAAGCAGATTGTATAGGTGGAGGGATTGTAATGGATTGACCAAAAGTGCCACATCTGGCATGAGTTGAATGAGTGCTGGGAGTGTGACCTGTGCCACAATGTCTAGATGGTGAGCCTCTTGAGCTGTGTGATGATGGTGGTGAGCTTGATAAGGGAGGGATTGGTTGGCACTGGTAAAAAAGGCAGTGCATCTGGGTGTGTCCAGGGGTGAGGTTATGACAGATGGAACACTTGTAGCTGGGGCAGAAGATATGCTGGTAGCCCAGGTGGTGACAGTGGTGGCAGGTCTCAGGGTAATGGGGATGAAACAAAGGGAGGGGGATAGTGTCTTTGTTTCCAGCCCAGTGGGTTTTAGCATGCTCTACAGTGGTGAGCTCTGTGGGGTTTAAAGGTTCAGATGATGCAAAAGGGGTGCAAGGGAGTTGGAGCTCAGCCAGGTCCCAGAGATAGTGATCCATGTTCACAAGAAATTCACCCATCTCCATCTGATGCATCATCATGAGGAGTAAACCTTGTATCTCCTCCTGGACATCTCTGAGTCATTGGTCAATAAGGGCAGCAGCACAATCAGTGATACCTGGGGTGAGGAGGTGTTCAGCCATGAGGGAGAAACATTGGATTTGAAGAAAGCTTCAATAGAGTGCATACAATGGGGAGATGATGTCAAGGTGGGAGGAGATAGCAGAGGAAAGGTGGGAGTTGACTAACCTCTTGGTCATTGGTCTGAGGTAGTCATTACTTGGGAGTTCCTGGAGAAGGTTGTGGGCAAAGGATGGGATGGTAACAGAAGTCACTGGATGAGGAGGGACAGCTGCTATAGCTGGCAAGATGAAAGCAGGAACAGTGGTGCTTACAGTGTTTCTGAACTGAGAATGGTGCCAGGCAGCCATGTTGGCACTGGGGATGACTTGTATGGATTGCCCATCAAAGAAGGATGTAGTGGTCCAGCTGGGTGTGGCTACTGTAAAAGAAGGTTCTATAGTACTGGGAGGAACAGACAAGGGAGAGGAGATGGTATCTACAAGAATGAAAGAGGTGGTGACTGGAGATGAGGACATGACTATGTTTATTTTTGAGGACAATTTTTGTTCTGAATGACAGTTTTTTCTGAGGGAGTGTGAGATGGGAAAGCAAGGGGATGACATTTTTTATAACTATCTAAGGTGGACTGGGAATGTTTCAAGTTCTGTTCTGGATGTTAAGACCAGATCTCCTCCGCTCAAACTCCGGTCGGAGATCGGAGGTCAAGGGGATCGAATGGCCGGAGATGGCCGGAGGTCTGGAGGATCACGTCCGGAGGGGTGAAGGCTTGGCGCAGGACTTGTGTGTCGCGCCCTTGCACTGTCATGGCCTTCTTGGTCAGAGACGCATCGGAGAGAACCGGAGAAGTTGAGAGGAGTGGTCTAATGTGATATTCAGGCTAGAGTATCTACATACATAGTTTGGAGTATATATATGTCGGAGGGCTGCGGATTAGTAATGGAGGGCTATGTAGATAAGTAAGACGGATGTCGGAGAGTCATATGCTGGAGCTGTGCTCCAGGCCAGGAACAGGCCGGAGCTGTGCTACACAGCGTCGGATGGTACAGAGAGGCGAGACTAAACTAAATACAGAACAAGAGACATACGTAAGGAAATCAGAGGAATGTCTGGAGGAACAGAGTTGCATATTTGACAGAGGGAGCGCCGGAGGTATGAGCGGAGTTGTGTTCCGGAGGTCGGAGTTGAGTTGGATGGACAGGATATGACACTGGGATCCAGAAGTCTTCTTCAGCTAAATATCCCTTCCAATGGATTAGGAACAAGCGTGAAGATGGCGCACCATGGTGTTTTAAAATCTTTTCTATTTGATACTCTTTCTCACCCTCTACAAGTTCCAGTGGGGGTCTTAGGAAGTTCTTGCTGTGAATAGTATTTTCTCTATATGAAAAAAGAAGAGAAAGATGGAATATGGAGTGAATCTTTCATGCCAGGGAAAGACAGAGCTGATATGTGATTGAGGATAGTACTACCTTCATTATCATGAAGGGTCCTTCCCTTTTGGGTGTGAACTTTGGGTTCATGATGGAATGATGGAGGTTTTTGGCTTCAAGCCAAACCTTATCTCCTTTGGAGAATGGAGTAAAAAATCATTTGTTTTTGACGTGCAAGTTCATGGGCTCCAAGGGCTTCATCCCTCATTGCAGACAGGGATTTCAAGTGGAGGTCTATGGTGGGAAGACAAGCGTCAGGGAGCACAGATAGGGCGTAGGGTTCATAGCCCATCATGAGATAAAATGGCAACTTGCCAGTGACAGAGTGGGGGTGGTGATTGTGCACAAATTCAGCATGAAAAATCTGATCTGACTGGAAATCAGGGTTTGCACCACAGAAGATGCAGAGATACATTTTAACTTCCTGGTTGACACATTCGGTCTCACAATCTGACTGGGGATAATAAGCAGTGAACAGACAAAGATTGTAATTCAAGAGACAACCTAGCTTTTTTAGCAAAGGAGGAGTCAAATTGTGGGCCTCAATTGGAGATGATCTTGTTGTAAAGACCAAAGCAGAGGAGGACATTGTGGAAAAAGAGAGTTGCTACACCCTTGGTGATGATTGTTTTCTTAGTGGGGCAGGTAATTACCCCTTTAGTAAGTCCATGGTCAACCATGACCAAGAGGAAATTGAAACTGGAGAAAGAGGGGGGATCTGTGATGAGATTGCATGAGATCCGCTGGAATGGATGTATGCATGAGGATTTAATCAGCATCAGTAGAGGAATGGTGAAATGGGTGTTTGCCTTGTTCTGTTGGCAAATGGCACAGCCTTCTATATATTTCTGGATGAATTGGGCCAGTTCTGACCACTAAAACTTGACAGAGACAAGTTGTCAGGTTTTCAAATAGCTGGAATGTCTGGCAGTGTCATGATCATGGCAATGAGCAAGTACCTCATGGCAGAGGGTTATCAGTGGGAGGAATGTAAATGTGTCTCTTATATGACAGGACTCCATTGGTATATGACCAATCAGAGAGATGGGAGCAGAATGTGGGGGATACCTCTTCTTGTAATGCTTGGAGGGCATGGAGGATGAGGGGTCTGAGGATGAGGAGGAGGCAAGTTTGCCTGCTAGAAAGGAGTTGATGAGGTTGACAAAGAGGGAATCAGGGAGCAGGGTCATTCCTGCATTGTATTCTTTGTCTATGATGAGATTGGAGTGCCAGGAGAGCACATCGGGGGTGGTGAGCTGAAAGCCAGGGACATGGTCAAGGAGCCAGTGGGCTTGCCAGCAGTTCAGATTCTGGGGCTGATAGAAGTACATCAGGTTCTTATGATCTGTGAAAGCTCAGATGAAAAAGGGAAAGCCTGAGAGGTAGTGCCTCCAGGCTTTCAGAGCTTGGATTATCACAAGGAGTTTGTGATCATAGATATTGTTGTTTCTCTCTGCAGGGAAGAATGACTGCAAGAGGTAGGAACAGGTGTGCCAGTCTCTGTTGGCATCAGTCTGGAGGAGGATCACCATGGTGACAAACTTCAATACATTGGTCATGATGGCAAAGGGTTGGGACATCTCAGGGAGATAGAGAGCTGGTTTAAAAAGAAAGAGTGCCTTCAACTTGTTGAAGGACTTTTGAGAAGTGGGGGTCCAGTCCCAAGCAAGATTCTTCTTCATAAGATCTATGAGGGGACAGGCGATGGAGGAGTAATTGTGAATGAATTGCCAGTAGAAGTTGGCAAATCCAATAAAAGACTGGATGTATTTGACTTTCATAGGTGTGGGCCAAGCAGTGATTCCATTGAGCTTGACTGAATTCATAGTGATCTGTCTGGGTTTAATGATCATTCCAAGGTACTCTACCTTGGAAGCAGTGAAGGTGCACTTTTCAAGCTTTAAGTGCAGGTTGAGTTCTTGCATCCTTTGCAGGATGTGTTTGGTTCGCTCTTCATGGAGCTCAGGGTCAGGGGAGAAGATAAGGAGGTTGTCCATGTAGATGACAAGCCATCCTTCTGTGATCATGTCTCTAAATGAATTGTTCATGAATTGTTGGAATGTGGCAGGGGAGTTTGTGAGTCCAAAGAACATGATGAGTGGTTTGAGCAAGCCTTTGTGTATGATGAAGGTGGCCTTCCATTGGTCACCATCCTTAAATCTGACATTGTTGTATCCCCAACAAATGTCAAACTTGGTAAACACCTTGGCATCCTTTAGTTTATCAACAGGGTCTGAGGCTAGGAAAATGGGATATGCATCCCAACCCATATGTTCATTCAGGTAGCAATAGTCTTGGCATGGGTGGAGTTTACTGTCCTTCTTTTTGATGAAGAAGAAGGGTGCTGCTTGGGGGGAGTTTGATGGACAGATCTTTCTGCAATTGAGGTTCTCCTGGATAAAGTTCTTGGTGGCTTTTCTTTCATCTGGAGACAGCAGGTAAACCTTTTCAACTTTGGGAATAAAGGAATTATCAAGGTGAATCTCATGATCATAGGAACATAAGGGAGGAATGTGGTCAGACCCTTCCTTCATGAAGATGTCGGAGAACTCAGCATATTTGGGGGATAATGTGGTCTTGGGTTTGGCATTTTCAGCTGCAGCTGCAAGCTTAGTGGCAGCGGTGACTTTATTGATGAACCTCTTGTGTTGAAGGCTGCCACAGGGGGAAAAGCAGCTTCCAAAGTGAGATATATGATGGAGGTCAGTGTACTCTTTCACCATGGTGATGAGGTTGGACTCTTCGGTCCTCTGGAGATAATCAAACAGTCTTTTGTCATAGACTCAATGAACCATGGTTTCTCAAGGGATGGGGGTAGGATAGAACTTGTTGTGCCATTTAAGATTGGTGACATGGGTCTGGTATAGGTCTTTCAACTAGTTAAGAGACTCAGAGATGGTACAGGTCTGTTTGAACCAGTTGATGAGGGGTTTGACCACCTTGAGCCAAGGTGATCCTAGGATGACATTCTATCATCTGCAATCCATGATGTAAAAGAGGACCTTTTTAGTGATTCCATCAATGTTGACAAAAAGTGTAGTGGAGAATGACACCTTGCCCTTCCTATTAGATGACATGTCAAGGTTGCAGACTTGGAATGGCTTCTCCAGTTGGGAGGTAGGAAGCTTGTTCTTTCGAATGAAGTCCCAGTCAATACAGTTGATGTCCATGCCACTGTCAATCAGGGCATGGGACTCGATGGTTTTGAGTGTATGTGATGGCATGATGAGTTCAATGGAAATCTGCATAGACTTCATTGTATGAGATACAGTTACAAGTGCATGTACAGGATAGAAGGTGGCAGACATCAAGGCTGTTCTCTGTTCTAAAATTCTGGAAACAAAAGCAGGTCATCCTTCTGACCACTTCTTTGTCATCTTTCTCACATTCTTTCAACATGGGGAGATATTCAGAATCCTTCTTCATTGTCTTTTTGATGAAAGATTTCAGGGAGTCAAAGGATATGTTACATTGTTTGGCAGCATGTCTGGGTTTTCTGCATTTGAAGCAGAGCCCTTTCTTTCGGCAGCATTCCTGATCTTTGGGGATTGGCTTCTGGGGGTGAGGAATGGATATGGTACTGATGTTCATGGTGTTGGGGTCTCGAGGAGGTTTTGAGTGTGAGGGGATGGCGTAGGTGTATGAAGGGTTAGTCTTTCCCTTGCATGCCTCAGTGACTAGGGACACTCTCTTCCACTGTTTCTGGAATGAGATGGCTCGCTTGTACCATCCTTCAATGGTGTCTGAAACATTCTTCATGCAGAGGATCTGGGAGCTGAGGGGGGAAGTGATGGCTAATTGCTAGAATGAGATAAGGACAGCATCAGTAGCAGAGAGTCTAGCAGCATGAGCTTGGAACTTGGCATTAAAATCCACAATGGAAGGTGTCCACCATCCTTTCTTGTCTTTGGTCATTCAAGCAGACAACAACAATGCCAAGGCATCAGCTGCTTCATCTTCTCAGATGAAAGATTTTCTAAACTTTTCAATGAAGTTGGACCACTTCCCAAAAGTTTCATCGGCAACAGCCTTTCTTTAGAAGGTTTTCACCCAGACCTGGGCAGATCCAAGCATCATGAATGAGAGGGCAAAAGAAACCTTCTTGTCATTATTGTGATATACATTGGTGTTAACTAGGAGGTAGGTTGAAACAACATCCAACCATTCTTTGAAATTAGCAGTGTTTCCATCAAAGGGTATGGGGGGATTGAGCTTGAGCTCTGTGGGCTTGAAAGAAGACATAGCTTCACAGGTTTCAATAAATTCCCAAGGTTCAGGTGAATCAAGGGAATTTCTCAGAAGGGAAAAGATTCTCCCAGATTGCAGAATGGGTGTTGGCAATGAAGAAGTCAGCACCCAGGGAATGGATGCAGAATGGAAGAGGCGATGGACTAAGTCAAGGGTGTATTCTACTTGGTGAATAGGAAGTCGACATTGTCAGAGGGGGTCTGAGTGTGTGGAAGCAACTTGGAGTCAGAGAGGTCATTGGGGTGGGAGCACCAATGGATGTCGATGGGGGGCCTGGAAGGAATGGTGGCTTACCAGATGGTAGCTGACAGGAAAGCTAGACCTTTTGTTACAACTACCTTGGGTAGAGGATAGGTGTAGCCCCTAAAGATGGTCTAGAGTACTAAGGACAAAGGATAATGGGGCAATCTGTTCTACAAGGATGAGGTACAAGGGTTCTAGGAGAACAAGACATTCTGCTTGCTCAGTCTCAATGATCAATCATTGAAGAGAACTAGACTGCCCAATGATCTATCATTGATCAGGTGGCAAGAGATTCCCTGGAACAGCATAGCCTCAAGAGCACTACAAAGTATCAAGGAGTCAAGGAGTTCCTGAAGAGGAATTAAGAACTAGGGACAAGGAGTGGAGTGAAGACCCAGTGTATTATTGAGGTACA
This sequence comes from Pulveroboletus cf. aberrans, assembly GCA_038094155.1. Classification (NCBI taxonomy): domain Eukaryota; kingdom Fungi; phylum Basidiomycota; class Agaricomycetes; order Boletales; family Boletaceae; genus Pulveroboletus; species Pulveroboletus cf. aberrans. The sequence continues at coordinate 14,142 of JBBPTO010000168.1, read as the reverse complement.
TGAAGGGGAGGTCTAGCTTGAGAAATACAGGTATAGAATGATGGGGCTTATATACATATACAGGGAGTTCAGGTTAGGTAAGGAGAGAGTTGCTGACAAAGCAAATGGAATTGCATGGAATTGCATGGAAGCAGATGAGGAGTCATGGTATTGTAGTCAGTGATGAAAAGAAAAGAACATCTGAGTTGGAACTTATATCCATGCATATGTAAATGATAAGAGGAAAAAGAAGCTGATCATAACAGTTCTAGAATTGGAGTTCACACTAGGTCAAGAAGATCCGGACTTTGCATGGTCAGACCCATCAAACTGGTCTGGTTCTCTAATCTTGGCATGATTGGGGAGGAATGATGAGCAGAGTGGCTGAGAGCATGAATGGCATGTGCTAGGCTACTCAGCACATCCTGAGGGACAAAATTGTTGGTGTTGTCACTGGAGGAGTCAGGTTTGCCATCAGAGAGAACAATTCCTGGCTGGTCTGGATCCAGAGTGACTACAGGTAGAAGGGCTGTGGAGAGAGCATTTGGGCATCACAGTGTGTATGCTCAGAGTGGGCAGAGTTGGTGTGATGTATAATTGAGAGGCAGATGAAGGAACATGTTGTGCAGAGAAACTTTGGAACTTGGTGATAGGTTCTGAGTTTTGGCAACAGTTGGTGAAGATGCTAAGGAATGTGTAACAAGAGGACTGAGGGAAGGTTGTGCCAGGGGCATGGAAGGATTGTGAGTGAGAGATGAAAATGGACAAGAGTATGGGAACATGAAATAAGTGGAGTCATAATATACTGTCAGAGTTGTGCAGTCAAAATTCTATACAACTTCAGAAATTTGGAGTTGGATTGTGGGACCTTGGCTTTCCCTTATGTGGTGTGCCCTTGTTTCAAGTCTCAGTGAATGGTCCTATATTTGTTGGAGGATTGGAGTTGAGTCATCTAGACTCAGAGGAAATGGAGATATCTGTCAGAGTTCAATGGAGAGTTGAGTCAAGCTAAGTCAAATGAAGAGAACATTGTGTGCTCAATTCAATATTACAACTGAAGGTATGTACAGCGGAGTTGGTACAGTAATACATATACACATGCCTGTAATGTCTGAGAAATGCATGACTTGAGAAATGTAACAGATAATATTGAACAATGAAGCACAAAGAAAAAACTGGAAAACATCATCCAGTCCACACAACCACATAAGAGAGAAGTGCAGGTAGTGAGTATGCAATGGTGAGGTAGGATGGCAGTGTAGTGAGGCAAGGGGTGAGCAGTGGGATGCATGGCAGCAAGGTAAATAAAGGTGTAAGGCTGTATAGAAAGACATGGAAAATGAGATGAGGGCAACCATGGTGAGGCATGCAAGGGTGGGGCTTCATGAGGGGGGGATGCAGGCAGCAAGAGCATAACAGCAGGATGGTGGTGAGACTTACAGGAATGCAAGGTCACATAGGGTGATATAAGTGGCAAGGAGTAGATGATGGGCAGGCTTTTGTGGAAAGAATGCAATGATGAAGGGCTGCATGAGGAAAAAAAAAACATGGAAAGTGAGATCTTGAATGTGGGACAGAATGGCAGTGAGGTGGGTGGGAGTGCAAGGTGGAGGTTTGCACAGGAAGATGCAGGAGGTGGGTTTCATATGTAGATGACAGGCTTGTGTGAAAAAAGTGTGAGAGGCCTTGGGGGCTATGCAGGAAATGCAAGTGAGCATAGGAGGTTGTGTGGAGAAATGCAGGTGGGCAGGCACAAAGGATGGCAGGCAAAAGGAAGTGATGGCAGGACAAGACAGCAGTGCAGTGTGTAAGCATATGATGGTTGTGCAAGAGAAAGCAGGCACAAGAAGGGCAATGAGACAAGGGTGATCCTGTTTATTGAATGTACCAGGGCATCATGTTGGTCTGGGATGGTATCTCTGGAGTCACTTAAAATTTGTAAAAATATAACTTCTACACTCTCTGACCTCCTTCAAGGTTGATCTCCACAACTCTGTGTCAAAATATATCTCCTCTGACCTTTGACCTCCTCTGAGGTCCATTTTCACAACTTCAAGGTTGACGTGCACCAAGCCCTCAACTCCACTCCAGAGCATATCAGAGTTAACTGTAAGGTCCTTTTTTCCTTCAAACCTCATATATCCTATTTCAGACATTACATTGGAGTTATGTTGCAGTTCATGCACTCTGATCTCCATCACTATATACTACATCTAGCTTTCCTTTTTACTTATGTTTGTAGTCTAGATATCTCTACCCCTCCATAGTGCACATATTTTGTCACTCTGAGATTGAGTCCCTCAACTCTGCTCTGAAGTATCTCAGAGTTGACCATTCCTCTAAGTAAGGTCCTATTTCTTTCTTCAGACCTAATATATTCTAATCCGGACATTAAATCGGAATTAAATCGGAGTTTAGAACTTGCATCCCATCCTTATTTAGGCACTCAGTTTTATTCTTGTTTCCTCAGTTGTTCTGTCATACCACCGTGCAACAGCTGAGATGAGCCTTTTTGACACTTGGCTTTACTGTATTTTACTTATGTCTGTAGTCTGGGTATTTCTACCCCTCATAGTGCATAGATTTTGTCAAAATATAGGTCAGAAGTCAATGTGCTATTGTACCAATGTAGAAACAGAACAAATTACATGGCCACTTGTTGTTGCAACCACTTGGTCATTTGTGCAGTGTAGTCTTTTTGATTGGTTGCTACATGTGATATTTTGGAAAAATCAATGAGTAGCCATTCAGCATTCTCTGTATTGAAGCCATTGAGACTTCTGATGGTATTAAAGTAATGAATGAATGAATGCAGCTTGGGGAGGTGAAAATGGCAGTGACATCTGAGCTCAATGAGAATTTTCTTTACAGTGTGAAACTCTTTTAAGGCATTTTGCATAGTGTTGAGTGTATTGTGCATATGTGATTGGTACTGTGCCAAATATGTATATGAAGTCCAATAAGCTATACATCACATGAATGACATCCTGCTCTAAGGTTATTTCAATGAGTGTGCCAATAAAGATCCACTAAAGCCACTTGTGGTCACCTCCTGTTCATTGCTTGACCTGAGAAATTCTGTCCTTGAAGTACCAAGAACCTCAAAAAGGGGGCATTGCCTGAAATTGAGCATCAAAATTCTTCAAATCAGCAATTGTTGCATATCATTTTTAGAGGTGGTCTTTGATGATGCCTTAATGCAGCTGATGTAGCAAGTCAGAGCAGATGCAAGCAAAAATGTTGGTATGTGAAAGATTCACTCAAAAGGGCATGAAGATGAAGTCAAGACCCTCAATGATAAACTCTGGTGCATGGCTTATAAGATGATATGTCTTTTTCTTCTGATTTTTCAGTATTTTTTCATGAATTTTCATGCACAAAGGGGTCACATGACTTCATGTCACATGTCACATGTCATATCACATATCACTGTCACAGTTATGTCACAGTCACAGTTACATGCTACATGGCCAGTCACAGATCACATGGTTAGTCACATGGCATGCTGACTGGTGTAGCTGACTGATGCACTGACTAATGCTTCTATGACCTTCATTATTATACATGGATAACAGGATACAAATACAACCACACATAATCTGTACTATATATACTGCCCAATAGATAGCCCAAGAACTTCAAATAAGTTCTTGTGGCACCCCCGGTTACAATACCCTTGTCCATTACCCTTACTTTCCTATACCATGTACTAAGCTTGAGCTGGCACATACTGTATAGTGTCTCAAACAACCTGACCAGCTGTGGGCACCATGCTTACCCTTGTCTCCAAAGTCTGTGGTTGCTATATAGGAATCCAGCTGATCATACATATTAGTAATGGCATTATCTCTTTGAGCCAGAGGTCAACCCTCAGAGGTTCATGTAAGCTAGCAGACCATTTGACTATGTGCCTGGTCAGCTTCAGGTATTGGTCAGTAACCTGGGCATGGAGTGTATGCTTTGTATTCTTTTGATTTCAAAATGGAAACTGAACATTTGCATCTTGTTTGTCAGCTTATACTATGCACTTGGAACAATGGTTCTTGGCATAGCAAGCCACCAGGCATTCCTCTAGATGGTCTTCAATAAAAGTGACCAGAATTAGAAAGACATACCAAATTTGCCCATATACATACACCATCTCCACCCCATTTGTTTCTACATCCATCAGAGATCACAGCAGCTTCCTTATACAGTAATGGAACAACCAGTGTCTGGCAACCAAACTGTCTTTGAATAAGGCTCTTGAACACTTGCAAGTATTCCAGTGGAACCAATGCACAACATAATGCTTGTAATGAACTTTCTTTGAGAGTTTGCCTATCATAAGATACACTGGCCAGGCTGTCTTGTTGCCTGTGAAATGAAACAATTCTGTTTTGTCAGAAGCCAGGATAACAGGTGTGATGGTTGCACTAGTCAGCATTCATTTCCAACATATGTACAGTGACTTCAGAAACCCTTTCAATGTTGGCCTCATTTGTAGTGTGATGCACACTGCCTAACCCTGTGGGGATTTCACTCAGCTTTGTGGAGTTATAAATAGTACTTACTCTTGGCCATCAAATCTGTCTGTGAGTCATGTGATATAATTCACAAAGTGCAGTGATATGGTCATTTTAAAACAGTGATGTTATTGAAAGAATTTTTGCACTTTTGCATTGGTGACCAGGATCATGGTTATATAGTAGAATAATTGGCTTTATTTGCTTGTACAAACAAAGATATACATGCCAATAGTATTTCTGAGTTTAAAATGTTCACACACCCTTAGTGTTCAACCCACCATCATGGTTAGATCCCTTTTCCTTTCCCAACAAATTTTATTATTTCCCTGCTTGATGCTAGCCAATTTGATGAAGCCATTGCCAAACAGACTGGTGTAAGCCCTTCTAATATATCCATACTTCACTCCAAGGGTTATTCTAACCTTTTCAAAGCTGTGGGAGGTCACCCTTGCAAGCTTTCCCCTACCAACATTTGCCATGCCCAATATCTTATCACCTCTGGAAAAGCTGAAAATGCTGTTCAAGTGATCAAAGCCCTTGCCAATATCATCAACCAACCCCTCTCTGCCAATAAAGTCCATCTTCACTGAGTATGGCTTATGATGCTCCACCTCACCTCAGAAAGTTCAAATCTGCTGCTATACACACATGCCCCTTGTCCAGCCAAGATGTCTAAGCTTGACTTGTGGACATTCTCTGGCCCTCTAAAGCTTGCTGCGGTTAATGCTTGGCTTAATTGGTGTGAATATGCTTATTTTTCCTGATCCACTTGGAATAATCCTTCTGTAATGACTCTGCAATTGAGCATTGTTCTCACTGAGCTGAAACTTGAGGAATCCTTCACCAGTGCTTGGTGAAATGAAAATAATGACTCACTAAAGGTCTTGGAGCCTTGGGATTATTTTATTGCCCATTTCAAGAATTGCTTCACTCTGTCTGGTTGGCATTTGGATGCTCTTGTGAAGTTCTACTTGATTTTGCAGGGTAATCTGTCCTTTCCCAAGTTTATTGTACAGCTCCAAGTGGCACACAATGCTCTCATATCTGCCAGTGTTGGCTACACTATTTCCAATTCAATCTTCAGGAATTACCTGTTGTTTGCTCACCTAGTGCTTCACCTTCATGTCCATGCACTTTCATCACTTATTTATGAGGCCACCAAACTTGATGCATTTATCAACCTCATGATGACTACTTGGGTGAGTCACAGTGCCAAAGGCCGTGTCAAGTCTGCTTTTCAATCTTATGGGAATGTCCTGAAGCTGAGCTTTAACAGTCCATCTTCTTCATTTCCCAACCTGTTATACTCTGAGCATGAATAGCTCCATGCTGCTGGTAGTTTTTTCCACTGCTGTCTCAAGCCTGGATACACTGGTTGAAAGAAACACAAGGATAATAACTGTCCTGGTGACCTGAAGCGTGGCATTGCTTCTCATTCTGAGTGCTTGACCATTCCTCCCAGTTCTGTTCACACTAAGTCAAATGTGTCTGGTTATCACCCTTTCCATATAGCCCATGATGATGGGTTTGTTGCTGTTGTCATGCCAGTTAGTAATCCATATGACAGTGAAAATAAGTATTCCCATAGTAATTTAGATGTCATTTTTGATATTGAATTCCCTCTTTCTCTTTCTCTTTCTCCTTCTGGCTGCTGATAAAGTTTGCATGTGGGAATAATCTCTGCTTTCATACACCTATGGTCCTCATTGAAGCCACATTCTAACTCTGCTAAGGAATTTTCACCCTCTTTCAAATTATGAAGCTGACTAACTCTGTATTGTTCTAATTGGATTCAGCGAATACTGTCATATCCACAACTCAGCTTCTCTGAGCATCAGCTCTGCTTGTTCCTCCAGTGGTAACTCACCAATTATGCATCTCCATTCCTCTCGACATCTGTGTGTATCTTACATTACATCCTTGTTTCCTATTTAGTTAGATCTTATGCTCTGTATCTTTTTCCATCCCTATGCAGCACAGCTCTGGCAAACTGTGCAACTGGTGTGTAGCTCTAATTCAAAGATTCCTGAGTTCCATCTCATTACTCATTCATTATAACTGTGTTACAAATCTGATGCCCTCTGTAGTATATATACTGTACTAACTCTGCCGTACATACCTTCAGTTGTAATATTGAATTGAGAACTCACCATTCTCTCTATTTAACTTAGCTTGACACTCAACTTACCATTGTACTTTGATGGATATCTTCACTTTCTCCAAGTTTAGACAACCCAACTCTGATCCTTTGGATCTCCAACATATACAAGGTCACCTATCAGAACTTGGAATAAAGGCACACCACATAAAGTGAGGCTGAGGTCTCACAACCCAACTACAGAGTTCAGGAGTTGTACAGGAGTTTGTCCACACAACTCTGACAGACTTACTTCAAATAAATTATGTAGCTATCTGTCAAGATGAAATGAGAAAATAAAGACAATGTACAAGAATGTCAAAAGAAATGTAAGAGATGTCAAAAGGCATGTATGAACATGTATGGAACAGTATCTGAACAGGCCAACAAGTATCAGCCAGTTTCAAGGTCAACTCATTAACTCCATATTGAAGATAACTCCTTCACATCAGAGTTGTTTTGAGAGCACTAGAATTTCAGAGGAAGGTTGGAGATCATGGATATTTGACAGTCACACTTGAGCATAGCTGCAGTTGCATGGCTCTGACAAAATTCCAATGTTGGTCCCCAGTTGAGGGTTTCATAAGCCCAGGTCCTCCATAGGCATGTATTGAATGATTGTCTCTCTCTTTGCTATGAGATTATCTCAGACATAGTGGTACTTTAATTGGATGTGTTTGATTCAAGCATGGAACTTAGGGTTGTGGGATAGAATGATGTTAGCCTGGTTACCACAATGAAGAATGGTAGGTACCCTTTGTGAATGTCCAAGTTTTGTGAAGAAGCTTCAAAGCCAGGAAAGATGCTGTCTGGCAGAACTCAATCTGATGTACTGTGACTTCATGATAGAGAGTGCCACCATGCTTTGCATTTTGCTAAACTAGGAGATGGCTTCTCAACTGCTAAGAAATATATAATGAGACACTGACCACAAGTTGCCTGCATTGGGTGACCACCCAGCATTGGAGCATCCATAAAAGTCCATATCAAGCACTACATCTGCTCTGTCAAATTGAAGGTTCATGTTCTCCATACCTTAGACATATCAGAGCACTCTTTTGACTGCCTTCCAATGGCATGCCTTTGCTGCTGTGCTAAGTCTACTGAGTGCCTCAACTGAAAAGGCCACATTCTGAGCATTAGATACATGAGTGATCTGATAACTGAGAGACAGAATACTTTTTTTTTTCATTTATAATGTATTTCAGAATAATAAATTTATCATGTGGATCTATAGCAGACAAGAAGGTTCTGTGCAACATAGGCATTCAAACAGGATCAGAGTTGAACATGCCTGTTTGTAGCAAGACTTCTTGAGCATATTGGGATTGCAAGAAGAAGGTAATTCAGAATTTACAATTCCTCAAAATCTCAATTCCAAGGAGATATTGTGCCTCTCCAAGATTGTGAACTTTCCATGTGGACAACAGCTTTGATTTTCTGAAGTTCATGTAACTTCATATGGAGGCTGTGAGAAGAGGGTAATCAACATATATAACAAGGAAACAGATCTGGCCAGAGTTGTGAACAACAAATAGACACATCTCAGAATCAAGGTAGATGAAGGCTAGTTTCTTTAACTTTTTATTCAAGGTTTTGTTTCAAGTTCAACCCACCTGCTTCAATTCATAAAGTGATCTCTGGAGCATCCAACAATGCTCTGGAGGAATTAAAACTCCATCCACAGGAAGTAGATATAATTTCTTCTCAAGTTTGCCATTTATATATGTGGTGAAGAAATACATCTGATTCAATTCCAGATTATTCTTCGCTGTGAGTGCTATGATGGTCCAGACTAAGTCCAAGTTAGCCACAAGGGCAAATACTTTCTGGTAGTCAACTCCTTCCTTTTGTGTGAATCCTTAAGCTATGATTCAGACCTTGTATCATTCTATATTTCCATCCTAATCCTCCTTTATTTGAAAGACTGGCTTGAAGGTAATCATGGTGGGCTTCACTTCATTAGAGATTGAAACAGTTTCATAGACAGGGTTTGCATTCATATTTAGTAGCATTTCTTTGACAGCATGTTTCCACAGATCCATGTCAGAGTGGAAATAAGTGTCTGAAATAGATATATGAAGTGTTTTTCCACTTGTTGCTTCTGTGGTGCCATTGAATGTGTAGTTTCAGAGGTCATTCCTGGAAGAAAGAGTTGTTACAATCATCTAATCTATCATCTATGAACATCCCACATCACTCCCATGCATCACCATCACTCTAGAAATTCTACATGTGATGTCACACTCTATGATATTGAAGATAACATATATGAGGTTACACAAAAGTACAAGCCCTAAGCATGACCCCACAACCCATGCAAACCCCACTCATGCATGAGGTATGACATCATATGCATTACCCATGACCTGTATCCTATATCACACCCTCAGACCTATTCATATTTGATCTTTCATTCTTTCACATCCTTGCACATCAGAAATGTACAAGGCTATAACATGCTTCCATATAATCTTAAATACATTAAATAAATTCACAGACAGCATGAACATCCTAGATTAGTATATAACATGTACAAATTCCTATGTTGTATAGAAGAAATCTGAATCAAGCCACCAAAGGACAGTCTTGTCCTCTTGGTGGTGTTTTCTCAGCATCTAAGATGTTGACTCATTCTTTCCTTGCCCAAAAAAGCAACCTAGAGTCAGTACAGATTCTGAGTTGTTTCAAAAATGATCTGGGAATGTTGTTCTATTCTGGAGCATCCACCAGTTCTTCATAAGGTGAATCTTCAGGCTGCTCCTGTTAGTATTTGAACATTTGTGTGCCTTCTTCATTCAAGGTGCACTGGTAGTCATGATTTTTGCCTGCAGGCCTACAAAATTGGGCACTGTGGCATTCTCCAGCTACAATACCTGAAAGAAAATGAAATTGAATGTGAGGTAGTTGCTTCACATGCTCCACTCTGATTTGAAAAGTCCTGATTAGAGCTTCTACCTCATCCTCTGAATCTTCCTGTGATCTCACTGCTTGAGAACTCACCAACTATGCACTCTCGTAACTTCAGACCTATGTAGATATCTCATGTCACTTCCTTGTTCTCTATTTAGTTATTTCTCACACTCTATACCTTTCTCCAATCCTGTGTGGCACAGCTCTGGTGAACTGCACAACCAGTGTGCAGCTCTGGTTCATAGATGCCTAACTCCATTTCATTATTCATCCGTTACAACTTTATTACAATTCTGATGCTTCTCCATAGTATATATTCTGTACCATCTCTGCTGTACATATCCAGTCATAATATCAAATTGAGTACTTGACATTCTCTCTTTCTCAATCAGTTTGATGCTCAGCTCTCCACCAAACTCCAATGGATATTATCCACCCCCCTCTGAGTCTAGATGACTCAACTCTGCATCTCCAATCCTCTACAAATACAGGACCACAACCCCAAGACTTGGATAGTGATGCACCACATATGGTGAAGCCAAGGTCCTACCACTAGCTCTGGAGTTCTGGAGTTTGCCTGCACAGCTCTAACAGTATATTACAACACCATACTGTTCAAGTCTCTGTCCTTGTACTCATGTCTGTTTTTACCTCTTGTTCTCAAACTCCTCATGCCTGTGGCACAACATCCCCTCAGCCCTCCCATTACGAATTCCTCAGCATCTTCACCAACCACCATTGCACCTTAGAACCCATCAACAAATTCCAAGGTTTCTCCACATGGCATATTCCTCCATCTGCCTCCTAAGCACACACCACACTGTAAAACAGCAAAAGGACTCCGGAGTGTAGTTCTATGCAAGAAATAGGGGTGTGAGTGTATATCTCAACCCAAGGGGATTGCAAAGAAAGGGAAAAGGACTATAGGAAAGGCTTACTGAATGTCCACAGGACACTGGAAAACAAGAGTCTGGCTTCCCCCCATTCAGTAGGGCTAGGAAACCAACTTTACTGGCTGGACTTGAGGAGAACTTGTAGAGAAAAGTAGGAAAAGACTTAGGAAACCGGACTTAAAGGCTTAGGAATGGTGGTGGTTACTTGCACACTGTCTAGGGACTAAGTCCTAGGTACAAAAGTCTAATCTGGGCATACCCGAATGATGTACAGTAAAGGAAACATAAAAAGGATGAAAACCCGACTGATTCCGGAGCGCAGGAACGGTGTCCGAGGCGCAGGAACACCAGGTCCAGTGTGCAGGAACTCAGGTCCGGACTATCAGATTAAAAACTGACCTTCGGACTTCAACTGACTTGACTTGGATTGGGACGAACAGCAGTGGACGGTCTCAGGTTTGGTAGGAGCGCTGGATAGGGGTTATCGGACCGTGGGAAAACACCGGATATCACTGTAGGGAACTCCGGTTTCCTACAATGCCAACTCCACTCACTCCAAGCATGTGCTCTGCAGAACCTAGATGCTCCCCTCACATTCCTTCAGTCCATAGTCATCACTCCAGAGATCTGGATGAGCCAGGAAATGTTCCCTCCAATGGCAACTCAACCTCCTCTGATGACTCCTCTGACCCAATGAGTTTGTTCCCCAAGACATGATAAGCACCTTGGCACACACCATTTGTGCACTAAATTGCCCCACTCATCACTCCTTCCCTTGCTTCTTCAACCACACAAAGGTTCAAGAACTGGATCAGTTTGATGGGTCCGACCCATGCAAACTCTGGACTTTCTTGACCCAATGCAAACTCCAATTCCAGAACCATCCAAAGGTCTTCCACTCTGATTGTGCCAAAGTTACATATGTGCAGTCCTATCTCACAGAAATGGCACTGGATTGATTTGAACCTGACCTCCTTCTGATGAGAACTCCTGAACTCTGCCCAATCTGGATGAACAGCTACAACAAGTTCATCCTAGAGCTTCAGACCAACTTCAGACCCCACAACCCTGTTGGAGATGCAGAGCATCAGCTCAATCAATTGATGATGAAGGACTCTCAACACATCAACAAGTATGTGGTTAAATTCAATAAAATTGCCTCTTAACTCTGAGGTTACAGAGATGGCACCCTCCGGCACCATTTCTACAACAGACTCTCAGACTGAATCAAAGATGAAATTACTCACATTGGAAAACTGTCAACCCTCTCCAACCTCTGTCTTCTCACCCAAAACATTGATGCCCACTACTGGGAGCATCAGTCTGAGATCAATCACAAAAAAAAATTCTGTCCCACCATCATCCTCTGCCAAGCCCTCTGCATCAACTTCCAGCCCTGTTCCTGTCATCTCTGCATCCACCTCCAATCCTGCTCCCATTCTCTCTGATCCATCCTCTGACAACTCTGACCTCTCTGATGACTCCATTGAGTCTGACAATGAGGATCTCCCAGACTCCCCCATATCTCCAGAAATCAAACCAGAGGCTTCCAGACTGGAGGCTCACAAATAGTGTACCCCATTGCTCCACATGATCAAGATAGCATCCCTCAACTCATGCATTAAGAAAGCCATTAAAACACATCTGTTCCCTCCATTCCCTCTGTCCTCCATCCTCCACTTCTACTCTGCCCCTACTTTGTCTCCATCTAGGTCATCCCCTCCATTTCCTTACATGTTAGCACTCTGTTGACGTTTTATGTCACTTCATTGGATGAAATTCTTTTGATTGCTGAACACCACTGACTCCTCTGCTTTGATCCATTGATTGACAGAGCTGCGAGCAGTACTTTCATTCTGGTCACTCATAACATTCATGCCAGCCCCTGAGCTCATCTCTGTAGCCTCCAGACCTTGTCATCCAGCTGAACCCAGTGCTATGCCACCTTCGATACACTATGTTTTCTGCTCCATTCCTGTCCATTCCAGCTCCATGAGCCTTCAGTGATCTGGTCACCAAGAGCCCTTGGACCTATGGTCCTCCCCCCACCTCTCTTGACCCTCCACCTCATGACCTTTTCATTCTCCTTCTCTTTGGCCTCTAAAGCTGCTGGCCTTAGTATTTCCCTCTGATACCTCCATACTCTGGCAACTCCCATTCATTACCTCTTTTGTCACTGTTGATGCTGGAACATTGACCTAAAAAGGGGGATAGCAACCCTGTCCCTCCAATCCCTGTCCTCTACCCTGCTATCTCTTGGAGCTGTTTCATACGCTCCAGGGAACTTCACTCCTATCTGTTTCTGATTCTGGTCAAAAGCCTCACATTTCATGCCAATTACAAGCACAATACTACACCACTCATCATTCTCTGATGATGAGTCTTCCTCTGCCACCTCCACTGCCTTCTTCTGCAACTATGCCAAATCCACCACCACATCCCACTCATCTTTTTCACCATCCAACCTCACATTCAAAACTCCATATACCTCCTCCATCTTCAGCTCGACCAGCCACTCCAGCAGGTAATTCTGCACATTGAGGCACCTGTTCAGCCCTCTCACCACAGATTGGACCTTGTGGATTGCTGCCATGACCATGCTTCCCTCTGCCTGACTCTCCAGCTTCTCTGTCCCCTCCTTCATCTGCACCTTCTTTTGAGGCTGCTCTGACACCTCCACCTTCTTCCTCTGCTTCTGCTCCACCTTCTCCTCTCTGACCCACTCTCACCTCACCTTGGCATCTTGGCATGCCATGCATGATGTGGACTTCTCTGTCTCAACCTCACAATCCAGCCCATGGTCCTTGCACCTCCAATTGTTATGATTTACTTTGGACTACACTTTTCCTTGAACTTATTGCTTACATATGCATGGGTATAAGTCCCAACTTGGATGTTCTTTTCTTTTCATCACTGACTATGATACCTTGACTCATTGTCTGCTTCCATGCAATTCCATTCCACTTGCTTCATCAGTGATTCCTTCCATCATATTCCTTTACTTTTCACGCCTGCCCTAAACTCTTTTATGTATATAAACCCACATCATTACACATATGCTCCTCAGTCTAGTCTTACCTTTCTCCTCCTTGTATCTCCTTGTACCACTGCTGGAATACATCAGTATTCCCACTCCACAATACAGGCCCCAGGGTAGCCTTAATACCTTCTTGCTCTTTGACACTTTAAAACACCCTTAAGAGGGGAGTCCCCATTGTCAACCTCGCCTAGAGGTCTCCTCTGTCACCACCATTAACTTGGAAGTCCTTGTCGTCTGTCCTCAATAGTAGGCAGACTCCTTGTCCACCATTAACTCAGTAGTACCTTGGCTGCCGTTAGCTTGGTAGCATCCCTTGTCGCTGAATCTCGCTAGTAGGAAGGCTCCTTGTAGATGTCATGCAATCGTCAAGCTCCATCGTCTCCTTGCCCATGGTTAAGACTGAAGATCCAAAGGTTCTACATCTGCCCTTGCTAAGGTCAGCCATAACACCAATACCCTGCAAGGGCATTCACCTGCTCCTTTCCCTTTTTGGAGTTCATCTCTGCCTCCATCCAACATCCTCCAAGTCAGTCACCTTCATGCTAATGACTACCCATTTACCAATTTCTGGGCCTCCTTGCCCACATGCCTCATGGCCTCCTCTGCCACCCTTGCAGACTCCTTCACAACCCTCCATGCCTCTGCCTCCATCCTTCAGCACACCTCTTCCTT